>BQNB010008004.1:54958-91561 GCA_026074375.1 Tanacetum coccineum | reverse complement strand
TTCCACCCTTTGATTGGTAAAAAGCCTCTCGTTTTGACCCTTTGGTGAATTGGGGAAGACGCATGAACAGTAATTGTTCATGGCACCCTTTTTTTAAGTTTAACTGAATTGGGTAAAACAGGGGTGAGTTTGGGCTATTGGAAAATTGTGTCCCTCTCTTTGTAAAGTGTAAATGTAATACACATCCAAGTGTATAACAACTTTCAAACTTGGCATCTTCAGTCCCTGGACTTAGTGTAATGGTTATGGGCTTTGGAATTGGACTTTTGGTTTTATTGTTTCCGGGTAAAGGTTTAAGGAAGGATTAGGCCCATTTAGGTTTTAGGGATCATTTGTGTAATTTTGGAAACTTGAGGGACTAGAATTGTAACTTTGAGGTTTTTGTCTTTAGTAAGTTGACCAAGGGTTGACCGAGAGCTTTGACTTTTTGATTTTGGCTTTGAATCCCCGGCTTTTTTTGTGCTCTTTTGTTCTCGTGTCCGTGTTTGCCTGTTTTTTAACGGTTTTTCTTGTGATTTTTGTCTTATCCGTACCTGCACACACAAAACACAAATACAAGCATATCTTTGCCATTTTTAGTTTGTTTTGGGCTTAATTGGGCATTTTTAGGTATAAACGGATATGTGTATTTTACACCTATCAAACATTGTAGTACTTTTGAATCTAATGTAAGTGTTTGTAATGTTATTGTTTTTTAAATGTCAAGATTGACCCGTCTAATAGCATTCAACATAAATCAGTGGTATCATACTTAAATAAACAAGTGACCCATTTCAAAAGTCAAAATGACCCATTTTAAAAGTCAAAAAGACATCTTCCAAGGGCTAATAAACAAGTGTTAGTGCCAAAAGCAATTCCATGAAAGTCAAAATGACCCATTTTAAAAGTCAAAATGACTCATTCCAAATGCTAATACAAAACTAGTTCTACAAGCTAATAATAACAGTCATAAACAACACTAAATAACATTGTATGAAGAAATGATCACACATGATCAAAATATAGAAAAGTTAACATTATCTTAACAAAATATGGAAATGGTCACACGGGATCACACTGCATTTTTCTTCTTACCTCTACCAGCACCAACTCCTGCATTCTTTCCCCTTCCAGCACCAACTTTTGCATTCTTTCCTCTACCAGCACCACCACTTGCCTTATTACCCCTACCCCTACCAACACTTGCATTATTTCTCCTACCAACACCTGCATTATTTTCTCTACAAGCACTACCACCTGCATTATTACCCCTACCCCTACCAGCACCTGCATTATTTCCCCTACCCCTACCAACACCACCTCCTACATTCTTAGGCTTACTAGCACCACCTCCTACTTGACTTGGACCTAGAGTAGCAGTAACTTGTGTTGGACCCTTTTGAGAAGTAGCAGCTTGTGTTGGACCTTTTTACTTAGAGGAGCTTGACTTGGAATTGTTGTTTTCTTTTTTTGTCGTTATCACTAGTCTGCACTGAAATGGTTTGTCCCTTGCATGTTCTCTTGTTATGTCTTGGCTGGTGGCACAAATCACAAGTTATAGTCTTTAAATTTCTTGTAAGCTTCCCATTCTTGACCATATCTAGCATTTCAGTTACAGACTTCTTCCTTATCTTGTTTGGTCTTCTAGGTTGAGTATGATGCTTTGGTGGAAGGATTATTGTTATAATGTTACACTTAGGCCACATAGTTCTCCCATTGATGGGGCTAATCTTGTGTGAGTAAACTTGTCTCAAAGTCTCCAAACTATAACAAGGATGCATCCACTCTTTTGGTAAACCATGGTTAAAGTTGTTTGCTGCCATATCTAATTCACCGCCACAGAATGCTTGCAGGGTATGCTAGTTATTTCCCAATACCTACAAGTAAAACTCCTTTGTGTCATATTTACTACACATTAGTCTCTCCAAGGATCACTAACTTGGTACATATCATCTCCATTCCAAGACATAATATACTCTGCAGCTTATTTTGAGATAACTTGTAGCAACCTAGTAGCAGTAGGAGTTAAGGGCCCATCACTATTGGCTATAATCCTATTTATAGTGACTATCCTTCTCATCTGATACTCTCTAGTATACTCTAAAGCTCTGATAATTGGCATATCCCTACTATCAACTAGTTTTCCATTCAAAACCTTACATACATTATTCAATAAGACATTTGATTTGGCTCTACCTATAATAAGAATAGACAATCTTGTTAGCATAATCCATATTTTATTTGAAACAACATTACTAAGTGTTGTTAAATTTATGTTACTTGATAGCTAGGAACAAGACCATACTGAGAGGTATCTTACATAACCATCATGATGCATTCCTGTGTTGAAAACTGTCTTCTAACAACATCCATTGTCTTTATAAAGTATTAAAATAGTGGTAGAAGTAGCATACTTCCAAACATATCTTATTGTAAACTTTCCCACATCCATCTTTGCTTTATGTTTTCATAATATGTTTTAGACAATATTATGCTCAGGCTGCTAGAAACAACCTATAATAAGAGCTGGTATTTTATGCCTGTTACAATGCCAAACTACATAAGTATAAATTTACATAAACAAATAAGATTTGTAAAGGTAATAATAAATAAATTACCTCTGCCTATCACTTAAGAAAGTAAAATTAGAATAAGCATTCCCAATTTAAGTTCTCAGCTAAGTATGCTGCTCCAAAAACTATGTTCAATAATGATCTTTGTCTCAAGCTTCATTAAACCATAAGCCATAGGGTATATACCATTGTTGGGATCTAAGGAAATAGCAGTCAATAGCTGGCCTGGGAATGGGCCCTTCATGAAGGCACCATCAAGTCCCAATAAATCCCCCATCCCTGTCATAAACCCTTGTTTTGTTGCTTCACGACAGATGTAAATCCTTTGACAAAACCTAGTGCAGATACATCTGGATCATTCTAGAAGTTTACCTTTTATATTGACAGTTATGTTTGGGTTTGAATGCCTTTGAATTCTAAAACATAATCCTTAAGCATTGACATATTGTAATTTGGTCCACCTCTATATGATTCACAACTTTTGTCTTAGCCCTACAGGCTTTCATCTTAGAAATCTCCAATCTAAACTTCTTTTGACTTTTTTATTGTACTGCTTTATTTAGAATACTTGGTTAGATTTCACTCTGTACTTTGAGATAATCGTATGGGGTAAAAAATTTTTATAGGGCTTTTACTTTCCTGTTTGAGACACTTGTGGAGTCAGCTTTGTATGTCTCCACAGACTAAGTTATCATCTTTCGTTAGATATTTATAAGAGGCCAAACGGACATATATTGCCATCCTATTTACTCATGTAGGTGGCCTACCACAGATAAGTTGATACAACTTGGTCCACTTAATTCTATCTACAACTACCTTGGACTTGATTATATCCTTAACTGTCTTTGCCTTTACAGGAGAAGCATTAATAATTCTGGCCTTAGTCCTCTTAACAGGTTGACTAAGACCATCTTGTTGACTTGGCCCAACTTTCTGACTTGACCCAACTTGCTGACTTGACCCAAGTGTTGGAATGGTACCATAACATTCAGCTCTTATCCTTACCTTGTCATTTTTTTTCAACTGTATTTCCCTCCTAGTTTATATGGAGTGTAGTTTTATCAATTCCTTTACCTCTTTTGTTATCCCAAATCTTTTACCAACATAAAAGGTAGTCATGACCTTTGAACCATCTGCTGCCTTTTCTTGTTGTTCCTTAACGCCTTCAACTTTCTCTTCCTAAACTTCTCCATATCATCATATGCTTCTGATCCATTATCAAACTCATCATTATCCAAACCTTTACACCAACATCAACATGATCATCAAATACCACATGCCTGCCTAAATTCCCATTGCCCATGAACTCTGCATTTACATATATATGGAAATCCTCCATATCAACTTCTACCTTATCTATGTCATTCAACTCATCAACTATGTAATCACTATCTTCTTTATCTTCACTATACTTACCCTTACTCTGTTCCTCCTTACCCCCACTTTGTCCCTCCCCATCACTATGTTGATTCCCTTCATTGCTTTCTTCATCCTCCAATATAGTTTTTTACCCTTATCAACAACAGTTTGAGCCTGACTACCTATTTCTAATGTTTGCTCAACCTGATTAACCTTACCAAGTGCCTCAACATCATCTAAATCATAGAAAGGATCAAAGTTATCATTGTCTAAAGCAAAGTAAAAGTCATCTGTAAACTGTGATGAGGTGTCATTTAATACACTTTTTTGAGGTCATTTAACCCCCTAAATCTTGCAAATATGCCCAAATTATGTGCTTAGTAATTTCTTTTTGTGTTTTCAGCACTTGGATAGATTTTGGAGGAAATACACGTGACTTGGGCTCATTTGGAGAATAAACGGACAAGACTATGACTCTACACCAAATCTCTTGGAAGAATATGCATACAGTTGCTTACGACGGCGTCAGATCATACAAGAGACGGCGTCAGAAAAGTTATGACGGTGTTAGAACGAAACCGCCTTAAAAGAAGCCCTAGAAGATTCGGCGAGGCGACGGCGTCAGAAAACATGTGATGCCGTCGGGGCCTATTTTCCTATATATATAAACTCGTTTTTGGGTTTTTAAGTGTGTAACTTTTGGGAACCAAACCCTTCTTCTAGAAGACGATTATAGCTGCCATTTAGCCGTTTTTAGGGTGTTGAAACATGTTAGCCTCGTTTTTAGTAAAGTGATGGTCATCATATATTCCCTAGCCTTGTATAAGAAAACGTAGTTTACGGGAATTGCTTTAATCTAATTGGGCCTAAGTTACGGGCTTAAAATCCCACTAGTGTTGTATTCGGCCCAAAGAAAGTCCAAGTGGCTCAATACCCTCTTAGGGTATATATACCACCCTCCTAGCATGTTAGGAGGGTGTTGGTTACTCATTTCTTCACATAGTAATCTTCTATTTTCTTTCTTTTACTTTCTCTCTCTAGTCTCATCTTTCTCTCTCTAGATTTTATGTTTTTCATGTACTGTGATGATGATATGATAGGATAACATGTGGTATCAAGAGCCTAGGAGTGTGTAGTGATTTGTGTGCATTTTTTTGCGTTTTGTGTGTATATATACACAAACCAAAAAGTGCAAATGTTTTGGTGTTAAAAACCTTAAAGTTTGTATTTTTATGTTAGATACTGCCTAAGGATACTTAGTTTTGCAAAAGAAATCAACAAAAAACGTTCAAAAGTGTGTGTTTTTTGGTGATTTAAAAGTTGTTTTTCGGAAAAAGTTTGAAGGAGGCGATTTATGTAATTGAATCAGGCGAAATATGTATTATTTTTGAAACAGGCGATTTATGTAATTGTTCAGGCGATTTATGTAATTCACTCAGGCGATTTATGTAATCGTTCAGGCGATTTATGTAATTCACTCAGGCGATTTATGTAATTGTTCAGGCGATTTATGTAATATGTTCAGGCGATTTATGCTAACTTTTTCAGGCGATTTATGTAATTCGAATTAGGCGGTTTATGAAATCCGGTCAGGCGATTTATGCAAAAATTGTTAGGCAAATTATGAATAATCTCAGGCAAAATATACACATAATCTCTGGCGATTTATGCACCATTTCTAGAAAACAATTCTTATTTCACGGTTTCTTCTTGCATTTGTAAAATCCCGCAAAATATTCACTTATATTTATCAGTTTAATCAAGATTTGTAAAATCCCGCAAAATATATTTCTATTGTACTTTCAAGGACTTAAACTAAATCAAGAACAACTCATAATCACTAATCACTAAAACGATCCTAGTATATCATTTCATATCACATTTGAAATGTCGACTCAACAAGACATTTATGTTGCTGGTTTCGAAAATCGTCCTCCTATGCTTAACAAAGACAACTATGTTCCATGGTCTTCTCGTTTTCTTCGTTATGCAAAGAGTAAAATAAAAAGAAAGTTAATCTACAATTCCATCATCAATGGTCTATATGTCAGACGAATGATTCCTAAACCAGGTGATCTAGACCGTGAAGTTCCTATTGCTGAAACTTTTATGAGCGGACTAATGATGAACTTACTGATAAAGAAGTAAAGTAAATGGAAGCAGATGACCAAGACATTCAGACTATACTCGTGGGTCTTCTTGAGGACATCTATGTTGTTATAGATAGTTGTGAAACTGCTCAGGAAATCTGGTTACGTGTTCAGCAAATGATGAAAGGTTCTGATATTGGGGCTCAAGCAAAAAAAGCTAAGCTATTTAATGAATGGGAAAGGTTCACTTCTACAGATGGGGAATCGATTGAATCTTACTATCATCATTTCTTAAAGCTAATGAATGAGTCTAAACGAAACAAACATTTCCCAGAAAAGATAGCCAGCAATCTCAAGTTCCTTTACAATCTTCAACCAGAATGAAAATGACATATCACTATTGTTCGTAAGACAAAGGATTTACATGAAGTGGATTATACTCATGTGTATAACTTCTTAAAGATGAACCAGGAGGAGGTAAATAAACTTAAGGCAGAAAGACTTGCAAAAACACATGAACCATTGGCATTAATGGCAAACTCTCTGCATCCTTATAACTATCCATTGTCTCACCCAGATCACCCATCACAGATTACCTACATGCAACAACCACTACCCAACAACAACTACATCCCACAACCATCATTCAACCAAAACTACATGGAATAACTAATGTTAAATCCCGAAGACATCTCCGATCCCATAACTGCAATGAACATGTCACTTGTTTTAATGGCTAAGGCATTTAAACTTAACTATTCTATACCAACCAACAATAACCAAAGAATTCCATCCAACCTACGCAACAGGCAGATTGCACAACCGGTTATGAATATGGGGCAAGATACACAGATGCAGATGGTTGGAGGTAATGGTGGGAATCAGTTTAGATAGTATGTTGGGCAGATGGCAAGGAATCAGAATGGGTAAAATGTATTACAGAATGTCAGGAATCAGGTTGTTCATAATGCAGTTTAGGATCCGGGTACTCAGAATGTTGGGAATCAGAATGCACTTATTGTTGTCTGGGGATTGCTAATCAGAATGCGAATTGGAATGGGAATGGTACTTTTGTAGCAGCATGGGCTGAAGGTAATGGTATGGGAACAATGAAAATCAGGTAAGGTGTTACAACTGTAGAGGAATGGGTCATCTTGCTAGGAACTATACAGGCAGACCAAGAAGAAGGGATGGTGCTTATCTTCAGACTCAGTTGCTAATTTCTCAAAAGGAAGAAGCAGTGATCTAACTTCAAGCTAAAGAGTTTGATTTGATGGCTGTTGCAGGGGATCTTAATGAGATTGAGGAAGTCAATGCAAATTACATCTTGATGGTAAATTTGCAGCAAGCATCGACATCGGGTACTCAGACTGACAAAGTTCCCATCTATGACTCAGATGGTTCAGCTAAGGTACACCATGACATAAATTGTTATGATAATGATATATTTAATATGTTTACTCAAGAAGAGCAGTATACTAAGCTACTCGAGCCCATTTATGAACCACACCAAGTTCAACAGAATGACAGTAATGTTATCTCTACGGTTTTAAGTATGGAACAAAGTGGGGGAACAGTAGAACAATATCCTGCTACTGTTGAGGAAACACGTGCTTATTTTGAATCATTATATAATAATTTAGCAATAGAGGTTGAGAAAGTCAACACGGTCAATCGCAAAATGAAAGAAACAAATGCCGATTTGACCACTGAGCTTGCTAGATATAAAAATCAAGAAAAGTGTTTTGAAATTAATCAAGAAAAATATGATAAGCTTGAAAGGTGTTATCAAAAGTCTGTTTATCAAGAACAATGTATTACAAAAAAGATAGATGCACTTCACTTAAATTCTGCTAAACAAATAACGACTTTGAATGAGGAAATTGCAAATCTAAATAACCAGCTTTCAAAGGAAAAGTCAATGGTTTCCTTTCTTCAAGAAGAAAATAAAATGTTGAAAAGTGATTTCAAAACACGCGAAGACGAGCTTATTGATAAACAAATTCAACTTGAGAATAAGATAAAGGAATTAGATAACATTTTGGTAAAAACGGGTCAATCAATTCAAACGATGCATATGCTTTCACCTAAGCCAGACTCGTTTTACCACACTGAATAGAAAATGGCTTTAGGTTATCAAAATCCTTTTTATCTCAAACAAGCTCAGCAGAAACAATAGAGTTTGTATAATGGCAAAGTATTATAAGAAAATCATTATCCTTCTGTTGTGTATGATTCGGAGGAGACACTGCAACTTGCTCAAGAGAGTCATTTAAAAAAATTAAACAAAGAAATAAAACTGGCAAATTATGCAAAGATTAATCAACTTTCAGATGTTTTTGTTTCTCAAAGGCCAAGTCACATGAAGAGTGGTATTTTTCAGATGCTTCCAAAATGGCCAACGTTTCTAATTCAATTTCAAAACCGATTTCAATGCCAAATGAAGAGTTTTCGGATGATATTTCTCCAAATGTTGCATGGAAATTTATAAATGAGGTAAAGAGCACCATTGTGACTCTTCAATGTGTTGTAAAACAAAAAATGACACTAGATATACACCATTGGTCGTCTACTGCTCATCAAGAGGTTCAAAATATTCTAAAAGATGAAATTGCCTCTATCGTTAACCAAGTTGACGCTAGAGTACAAAATTTCAAAATACAATTTTTGAAAGAAGCAGCTAAATTTGTTCGAGACTTCAAATCTCTTGCAAAAGAAGTTGATGTATCTCTTGATAAGCACAAGGATTTGGAATTTGAAAACGAGCATCTCTTGAGAGCAGTTGTCAGTCAAGATATTATGTATATTGTGCAAAATAATTCTGTTGTAGATACATCAAATCTCCAAAACGAGCTTGATCGTACGAAAGAAAAACTTGAAACTTGCATTATTAAAAAGAAAAAAGAATATGTTGTTCTTTGGAATGATTGGTATAAAAAATGTGAGGAATGTAAACATGACAGGATTTCGTACGACAAAGCGTATAATGACATGCAACATCAAATCGAACGGTTGCAAGCTCAGTTGGGATATCTCAAGGGTAAGAGTATGAATACTCAATGTGCATCAGACACCCTTGATCCTATGTCTCAGAAACTAGAAGATGAGAACGTGTCATTAGAGTTTCATGTTTTGAATTATGCTAAAGAAAATGCACACCTTAAGACCACATACAAGAACCTTTTTGACTTATTAATGTGTCACAGGCTCAAACCAAAATCATAATAGACTCTTTGCAAGAAAAATTAAATGATACGATTTATGAAAATGCTAAGTTAAGAGCCCAGTTATTTGATAAGGTTTCTGAACAAAAAAACACTACCAAAGGTACGAGTGCGAATACTAAGTTTGCAAATCAATCAACCGTGGGGAAGCCTTCTTTGCAACTTCTCATAAATCACTCTGTTGTTCGATAACCGAATACGTTTCAATCTAAACGTCCAAAATCTTCAAAAATTCAGGTTCCTCCCAAGGTTGTTGAGACAAATGATTTGTCAAACCCAGTCACTTCAAACTCGGTACCTATCACCACTGAAGCCAATGTTGTGAAAAATGATAAAGTGATTGCCCTAGGAATGTTTATGATTAATCCTTTTAAGACTTCTTGGGAATAAAATTTTGTGCCTATCAACTAGGGGTATGCACGGTTCGATTTGGGTCGGTTTTTGGCTAAAACCGAAACCAAACCGAAATATTTATTTTTTATAAAACCAAAATCCGAAACTACTCGGTTTTTGGTGGTTTGGTTTTTTTGGTTTGGTTTTTCGGTTTAAAACCCTTTATATTTGGTTGTGGCTAATTTTTATTAATAAACTTGTTTTACGTAGAAAATTTGTTATTTTTTTATTTTTTTTGCCAATACGAGTATAATAATGTTTACTAAAATTTCTACAATTATACACATACAAATGAGACACGCACACACATGCAATTGAAAATACACATAGTATTATCATTGTCATATATATAACGATGTATTGTCTAATAAACACACGTACATGACAAAAACATATATAAACATTAAGATATATATATTATAATTCCACCTACAAAATAAATATGAATTTAAAAATTAGATTTACTATTTATTTATTTATATTATGTTAATTATATGTTATTATAAAACTGGTTCGGTTCGGTTTATAACGAAAACCAAAACGAACCAAAATTTTTTGGTTTTTGAAAAAGTAAAAATCGAATCATCGGTTTCTAGTTTCGGTCTGTTATTTCGGTTTAGTTTTTTTGGTTTTGGTTTTTTCGGTTTTTCATGTTCACCCCTACTATCAACAAAGTTAGAGCAAGCGAGGGTAATACCGCTCACTGTTTCACAACCTCATGTCATCACTAAGAAGGAAGTTAATTCTGACTCAAATGGTTTATCTTCTACAGGAGTAGACAACACTGCTAATACCAGAAGGCCACAGCCTAGGAGCAATACAAGGAATGATAGGGTCCTCTATGCGTCTAAGAGTAGTTGCATCAAGAATAAAAATGTTAGAGTAGAAGAACACCATAGGAATTTACTGCTATCAAAAACTTAGATACATATGTCATCTGAATGTAATAACATTAAGCTTGCTATTCGAAATGATAAATCTAAAATTGTATATGCTATATGTAAGCAATGTTTAATTACTGCTAATCATGATGTCTGTGTGCCTATTTATGGGAATGACATGAACTCGTGTGGTGATAAACAAAATGCTAATGTTTCAAATGTTGTATATCAAAAGAAACATAAGCCAAAGGCCAAGAAACCTAAGAAGTTAGGGTCCAAAGAAAGACTTGCTTCACCTAAGCCTAGTATACCTAGAACTTGCCTTAGGTGGTCACTAACAGGAAGAATTTTTGACCTAAAAGGAAAAATAATTGCATCCAATGAATTTGAGTGTCAATCTGACTGCTCTAAAGGTGATACTACATGTCCTTATAACCCTCAGGAACCTATAAGCAAATGGCTTCTAAATTCTACCATTTCTTTGGAATGTCATTCAAATTTGTTTATGGTGCATAGACTCGGGGTGCATGATAACGCTCAAATTATACATATTTTTATATGCGTTATTTGTGCTTTTATATATATTTATTGGTTAATTATAAGAACTTTCAATACTTAATCGAGTATATTTGCTATTGTAGGTCCATGGTACGTGTCGTGGAAGAAAATAGAAGAAAACACAAAGAATTGAAGCTTAAATGAAGAAGTAAAATCAAGTTAATGGTCTCACAACACCTGTTCACTGTTTTGGCCATAACTCGGTCATACGAACTCCATTTTAGTTGGTTCAAGCGGCCATGACAAAAGAATTCAATTATATACAACTTTGAAAAAAGCCAGGAAGTGAAAATGATCAGAAGTACGCTGGTTTTGCAAAAAGTGTGGCGCACTTTTAAGGCGGTGGAAAGAATTAAAGGCATTAAATAAAGATAACATTAACACCCGAAGTGCGGCGCACAATATTTCTTATGCGGTGGTTTTCGGACCCCGAAAAGCCTATAAAAAGCCTCCTTGGCTCTCTCATTTCATACACTCTCATACAAATCAATCCCATTCGATTCCACCACTCAAAACTAGGATTTTTGGGGATAAAGGCTTGACAAACCTTTGATCCAAACTACCCTTGGTAACACAAATATCACAACAAGTAGAATCAAAGTTAGGAGAAGTTCTTGGGGAATTTGGATGATATTTCTTGATGTTTATCAATATTCCTAGCTTTTAATGCATCCAAGGAAGTAGTAGTGAAGTGTAATTCGAAGCTATAAGCTATTGTGACAGAATTGTTCATACTTTTCGGGTTTACATTAAATATAAAGTTTTTGTTAGGAAAACTTGTGAAATCATTAAACAATTGCTCTTGAAGTTGGTATAAATCTTGTTTATCTTTTGAATATGATCTTTACTGAATTCATGATGAATGTTATGTGTTTTGTTACTTCTTTGATCATGGAGTAGTCATCTTGTGTTTGTTTGGGCATTATGTGATCTTGGATATGGAGCGTTTGGATATATGTTTATTGAATTGGTAAAACATATTTTATATAAGAATATAGGCCGAAAGGATTCTTTTATATATGTGTTTAATCATTCCACTTATTATATTGGTTATAATAACTTATAAAGGCCGAAAGGATTTGTTGTTATTAATCGATATAGCCACTCGTTATATTTAAAGACCAAAAGGATTTGTAACTTGTGAACTCTTTATTCTCTAAACTTGTAAACACTTTCCTAAACACTTCATTGTCATAGTGATCATTGCCTAAACAAACATACTTTAATCATTTTCTTGAATCATCCTTTTATTGCTTTCTTTGCAATATTCAATTTATCTACGTTTTGGTTAATTTGATCCGTGACAATCTTATTAACCTTAGCACCTTAATTACAAACTGTGAAAACTTCAATCCCTGTGAAATGACCTGGACTTACCTAAACTATACTATACACGAAAGGGTATACTTGCCCGAGTGTTGTGTTTTTAGTAAAAATTGGTATTTCTAGTATTATAAATTTAAAGCTTGCAAAACACACATCAAGTTTTTGGCGCCGCTGCCGAGGAATTGTTTAAGTTGTTATCAGTTTGTTTGTTTGATTTTGGTGCTATTTTATTTCTTATCAAGTTATTTACTGTTTGAAAAACAAAATTTGCAAACTCGTCGTACAGTTTTCTAGCAAATTGAACCAAAAAGTCATTTTTTTTCTTTTGGAAGTACGCCGCACATTATATTTGTGCGCTGGTTTTCCTAAAAACCCAAGAAGTACGTCGTACTTTACCCAAGTACGCCGCACTTCCTTCAAAAATTCCACCAGCAGGATCTGAATTAAAACCAAAACCAACACCCAAAACTACTTTTGTCGTGGTTTATAATCATCTAATTGTATTACCTTGTAAATTTGTTCATGTTTAGTTTATCCTATAAAAAACATAAATTTCCAGAAAAGCCATCACACTTTTCCTAAAGTACGCCGCATGATATGTAATCTTTTATTTATTTATCCTTATTTGCTATATATAATATATATATATATATATATATATATATATATATATAATCATCATTAAAAATAAAAAAAAAGATAAAAAAATCTACGAAACTAATTTTATTTTTTTTGACTATTATCTATTAGCTTTATTATATTATTATAAAAATGTCTTTTTGCAAAATGTTTAACGTATGTATAAATCCCATATCTTACGGAAAACAACTTGTGAATCTAATATATAAATTAAATAAAAATTTAATAAAAAGGTCTTGTAAACTTAAAACTATCCGAAAAGAATCCATTCAGATCGAATCACATAAATCTTCCATCGAACATCCTATCGTTAATGACTTTGTTGTTATAAATATACATGAAGAGGATGTTGAACCCAAACAGATAATTCTCGATCCGGATGATCAGCCTATGTGGGAAAGTGCTAAGACTGTAACACCGACTCCTAATTCTTCCATTGTTCAAATCGATGTTGATGGCAACTTTGTTATTAATAGTACCTACATGAAAATGATTTGCAAAAATAAATTTGATGATTATCTGCGGGCCAATCCGCATGACCATATCCGTGAATTCCTCGCAATCTGCGACATGTTTAAATATGGTGAAACTCAAAGTGAAGCTGTCAAGCTCATGATATTTCCCTATTCCCTATCCGATAAAGCTAAAACCTGGTTTAACGAACTCAATGAAGAGTCTATAACATCGTGGGATCAAATGAGAAAAGTTTTTATAAACAGATTCTTTCTACCTTCATTGTTTCACCGTCTTTTACTCGAAATCAGAAATTTCTCTCAAAACGTATGTGAAAGTCTAACCGAAGCCTGGTTACGACTTAAGAACATGCTTCGAAAATGTCATGGGCACGGTCTGACCAAAGGAGCTATTATTCAAATATTCTATCACGGTCTAGACGAACCCACTCAAAGAATCCTGGACATAACGACTGGAGGAATCTTCCTCTACAAAAGTCCAAATCAAGCTTTTCAATTTCTCGAGGATAAAGTCCTTTTCGAACATTATTGGCCCATTAAATCTAAAAACGAACATCATCGAAAATCTGTTGCTTTTGCCGATGGAAGTGATAGTAATACTGATAATTCTCGATTTATGGAAAAATTGAAGGTTGTGGATTCTCAAATTATAAGCTTAAATGAAGAATTGCAAGATATGCGTGAGAAATATAATGAGCTTAGAAAGGGAAACGCTTCTAAGAACGATGACACGCCGATGTGTGAACGTCATGAAGCAAATTTCATCCGATAGGACAGATCTCCATCACACTAAACGCAAATTTCTCATGATTCGTATTCTCACCAATCCCATCACGATCGTAATGATTCTGAGAAATCGCTCATAGAGTTAAATAATGATGTGAGAAATGATCTCGAAGATTTCAAAAGATGTATCCGTAGCATGAGAACCGTTCATTGGAGACTCTATGACAGAGACGATCATAAAACCACCGGTGTTTTACTTAACAAAAAGTTTGAAACAATTAACCAAGAACCTCAATCTAAAACAAATTTCAAAAAATCAATCACAAAATTCTTAAATGGTCAAAGAGTTAAAAATATGTTTTTCAAAAACAATATTAACGATATGATTTTAAAGATGAAGCAAAATGAATAGAATTTCCAAACTATCTTTAAAAACATGGAAAGGAAAATAGATGAGTGGGATAAGTCTCAAAACATCTCTTCAGAACAAACCAATTGGACTGAACCACAACCTCCCCCTCAAGCTCATACTAAGCAAGTGAATGTCATATTCACCAGGAGTAGAAAGTCTGATGATTCTCCGAAAACTCAAAAAGATCCACCACCTCCTATCATCGTTGACAATAAAACAAAAAAGATAAACCTATTAAGATAACAAATAAGGCTATCATGTGGTAAAAACAAAAGAATATCCATTCCGTGAATATATTCCAAAAATACCATATCCTCAAGCTTTAAGAGTGGATCAGCCCCACTTGAACCGTATTGTCAAGGTATCCTGAATCAAGTTAATTATAATAATAATAATAGCAGTAATAGTAAATAATAATAAACCTATAAAAAAACTAAAAAATATATAAAACAAAAAAAATTACAGTTAGATAAGTTTGATGTGCATGGGCCCGTGTATTTCTTACTCGATTTCTGTACCCAAAAAAGAATGTTTTGAACTTTTTGGGTGTGTTCACTGGAAACCCTCACGAGACTATAACTCGTCCACTTGGGCCACCAAGGGGTTTAAAGGCTTGTTGCATACGCTAAATGCAACCGTGGTGCCTACGAAAATGCGCTTTTGTATTTAATGTTTTTTCTCGTGTCAGTTCGTGTTTATTATGCAGATTAAATAAAACAGGTGAAGCTTGGAGTGGTGGTTGGCATTTTACACTTAGAGACTTATATAATTGAAGACATATATTACATGTGGTAGAATAAACATGCTTGGCGCTTCGTTTCGCGCCATATCCTTCATAATTCAGCCAAGCACTTATGAGCCCCGAGAAGTTTCAATTTTACGCATAATTCAGAGGAGCTCTCGCTCCTCACAAAAAAAAGAGAACGTAATGGAATCACTCAAGGATAGCTCCAACGTAGCTATATCTATCTATGCCCCGGGAAGTACCGGTTTCCCTTAATTTTTTCTATTTTCTATATTTATCAGTTCTCACATTGAGGGTAATGTTCAACTTAAGTGTGGAGGGGTAGAATAGGAAAAATTAATCATGTCCCTCCATGTTTGCCCTGCAGAAATTTTCAAACTTTCTACTGATATTTTTTGGAAAATTAAAAAAATTAATATATACTTTCCTTTCAAAATTAAAAAATGCATACGCTTATTCAGGGAAACAATCGGATTGGACATTTTAATAGCACAAAATCAAACCCACTATAAATTGTGATGTGAAAGAAATTTAGCCTTAAAGAATTCGGGTATCCATCTTTGATACCTAAGATAATTTTTGCCTTTAGCTTGTTTAAGTTAAGGAATGAGTAATCATGTGTATCTATGCCATCGTTATGGATGTGTATATGTGGTTTTGTCACCTTTTCTAGAACATTGGTATTGGTATAAAGTTAATATGGTGGGCGGTAATATTTAGTAGTCCAGAATTTGTTGATCATCATTTACTAGTCCGCAATGAGGTTAATTTATAGACAAGGTCGTATGATAAGAGGTGAAATAAATCCCTTTGTAATCATGTATCTGCAACACTCGCTTTTAGTATTTAGATCCCACTCTAGCATCCACAAACGACGCTCTCGCCCTCTCCAATGTGCTCGTATAAAGAAGAAGTTTTATTGCAGCATTAGTTATCACAGTATCTGAATGAAACGAAATATCAAAAAAAAGTTCACGTATCAGGCATGTTACCTGCGCACATGGATCGCCACGCCACTATGCTGACCTCCCCGACCCCTCATATCTTTTCAAGTTTTGCCTCTTGAGATTGTTGGCATTGCGGACGCCACCGCCACGCTAGTGCGACGCACTTGTCAGCATGTTATTGTAAAATCACTTTAAATCTTACGCCCGATTGTGCGGCGCCACTTTCTATTCCCCATGCCCCGGTGGCGCCTACCCTCGGCTGTGTCATTTACTAAAATGACATCAATGATGCAACTTTTGAGTTGCCCAATCATCACTATAAATAGAGCTCGATTTGGAGGAGAAAGAGGACACACAACAACATCAATCAGTTCATAAAAGACATTCAATCATTCTCCAAGATTTAGAGTAAGTTCTTAGGAAGATTTGAAGGGTAAAACCTTTATCTTCATCTTTTCCGGATAGAAGAGCAAGCAAAGTTTCATAATTTCAGAAGTTAGAGGTGCTAGACATCAGTTGTATCTTTGTTCTAAGAAGAAATTGTTATATTGGATCTTTTTCTCTCATGCTTGGCGCTTCATTTCGCGCCATATCCTTCATAATTCAGCCAAGCACTTATGAGCCCCGGGAAGTTTAATTTTACGCATAATACTCTACTTAGGTATAGAGGAGCTCTCGCTCCTCACTAAAAAAAGAACATAATGGAATCACTCAAGGATAGCTCCAACGTAGCTATATCTCTCTATGCCCCGGGAAGTACTGTTTTCCCTTAATTTTCCGTATTTTCTATATTTATCAGTTCTAACATTGAGGGCAATGTTCAACTTAAGTGTGGAGGGGTAGCAAATAGGAAAAATTAATCATGTCCCTCCATGTTTGCCCTGCAACCTGGCCATGTTTTTCAACTGATATTTTTTGGAAAATTTAAAAAATTTTGCTTAAAAAATGCATACGCTTAGTAAGACAAATCCAACCAGATTGACATTTTAACTGGCACAAAATCAACCCACTTAAATTGTAAGGATTTAGAACTTAAGGAATTCGGGTATCCATCTTTGATACCCAAGATAATTTTTGCCTTTAGCTTGTTTGAGTTAGGGTTTGAATGCAGTCATATGTGTCTATTCCGTCATTACGGATGTGTATGTATGGTCTTTGTCGCCTTTTCTGGAACATTGGTATTGTTATAAAGTTATATGAGTGGGCCGGTAGTTTAGTAGCTCCAGAACTTGTGCTTGATCATCATTTACTAGACCGCAGTGAGGTTAATTTATAGACAAAGTCGTATGATAAGAGGTGAAATAAATCCCTATGTAATCATGTATCTGCATCACTCGCTTTTATTGTTGAGATCCCCAAAGTATCACAAGAGCAAGAAAAATATGCTTGATGAAGAAGAAGTTTTATGCCAGCCTTAGTTATCGCAGTATCTGAAAATAAAATAAAATAATAAAGTTTGAAGTATAAGGCAAAGTTCTGGCACATAGAATCAAGTATTTGCTATTCACCCTTATCGTTATTACGTTTTTCCTCTTTGAGATTTCTATCTAGGTGCTCACGCCGCAATGGACATGTTTATGTGTCTAGTACAAGCATATGGTAGCAACCTAGATTGTGTCTGTGCATTTGAGTGACTTCACAAATATAAAACCCTATTTGAGTGACTCATGTGAATTCAAAAACAAACACTTTCCCTATGTGAGGTGCTCTGTTATATGTCAATGCCTGAAAAGTTATAAAGCTGGTAAACACTTGTTAATGCTAAAATGAATTTTTCTCCATGTCACGATAAATGATCCTGTTTTTTTTCGCTTTAATTGGTTGAGGGCAAGCAATAGCTACGTGTGGAGGGATTTGATAACGCCTAAATTATACATGTTTTCGGTGGCGTTATTTGCATTTATTTGATCATTTCTCGTGAACTTTCGGTACTTAATCAAGTATATTTGCTATTATATGTTCTAGGTACATGTCGTGGAAGAATACGGAAGATTACACGAAGATAAGAAGCTTAAACAAAGAAATAAACTCAAGATAAAGATCTCCCGATACATGTCCACTGTTTTGGCCATAACTGGAGCATACGAACTCGGATTGAGTTGATTCAAATGGCCACGGAAAGAGAATTCAATTATCTACAACCATGAATAAGGCCAACTACTAAGACATTACCAAACCAGCCGATTTACAAATAAGTACAACATACTTTATGAAGATTCATTTAATTTACAAATCTGGTCTAAAATCCATCCACATACATCTCCAACTTGATCCCCAAGTTATCTCTAACCTATAAATACATACCTATGATGTATTGAACGAAATCATCTCATCATATATCATCACATACAAATCTCAAGAAGAAAATGCCAAAGTACGACGCACTTTTCTCTTGTGCGTCGCACTTCTGATCAAGTTTCCAAAACCGCCGCACAATATTGTAAGTGCGCCGCACTTTCGTTCAAACTTCCTAAAGAAACGGTTAAGTCCCAATAAATGCTGAGTGCATTAACTCCCTAAGTGTACCACACTTTTTCTGAAGTGTGTCGCTCTTCTACCCGAAATCAGCCTATAAATAGAGAAGGATTTCTCTCATTTTACACACACCTCCACAACAATTCTCTCATTATCCCACACTATCTAATCATGAATTTCAAGGGTGGTAACTGTTGGGAATTATGCTTTCCTGACTTAGTACCGCTAGTTGTAGTAGAAAGTACCGACAATTATAGTTAGTACTGTTAGTATTAGTTTGTATCGTCAGTACAAAATAGTTAGTACCGTTTAAGAGATATGTATGAGATATTATAGGAAAAGATATGTATTATCTTCTACGCGTTTTGTAAGTTTGTTAGGGTTTATCCTTGGTGTATAAAAGGAACCCTACGGCATTAGAGAAGATATCTCTCTCATCACATCTTTCAATATCATAGTTAGTAATCTGTAATCATTTTAATATTCATTGTTCTTCTTAGCATTATAAGTTAGTTTCTGCATAAATTATAGTGTTCATAGTCATTGTTTCTCCTGTAGTTTCTGTGGAACTATCCATATTTTCTACAACCCTTAACAGGCTAGAAAGATCTATATTGAATTGGGATCTACAAGTGGTATCAGAGCTTGTAGAGAAACTCTGAGTAAGAAGAACTAAAACCCTCCAGTTATAAACCTCTACCTTACAAATCTATTAAATAGCTGGATCAGATGATGATATTCCACCACCACTACCACCACAAACACAAACACCCAAAATAACAATGTGCCATCAACTGTCTCAACCATCAAACTCCCTATTCTTAAGAAGGGAGAATATGATATATAGGCCATGAAAATGGAATATTATTTGGCTTATACAGACTATCCTATCTGGGAAGTCATTCAAAGAGGAAATGGTCTTGTGAGTGTCTTAACTGATACAAATGGTGTAATAAAGGTTCTGCCTCCCAAGACTGCAGAAGAAATTTTAGCCAGAGAAAGAGAAAGAAAAACAAGGACTCACTTGTACAACGATTTCATTACCAGAAGTATCCTCATGTCAAAATTACACAAAAACAGTTATGCAAAAGTAGATGAGGAAGCTGATCCCAAATCTAGATTTGGTGCAAATGATTGAATCAAATGAAGAATGCAGAAGTAAATGATTTTTAAAGCAACAGTTTGAAGGCTCTCTTTTATCCACCGAGAAGGGCTTGCAGGTACACATCACAGATAAAGGTTATAGTATTCTTATAAGTCAACTAAGTGATTCATGGTAGCAGCGTCTCCCACAGAATATGCAAATCAGCAGTTCCAAAGGTCTTCTACCTTCTGCCTTGGCTCAAGATATACCTTCAATCAGATAACCAAAAGCCAGGAGAGATATTGACAGTCTCAAGTTTTGATGCTCTATATAATAATCTAGAAGATCTTATGATCTCCTGATGTTAAAGGCTCATTGCAGTCATATCTAAGCACGCAGAATTGTGGCATTATTTTATTTTACAAAAAAAACACTACTAGTACTAATGATGTAGTACTTATATGGTGTATGCTTCTACTATCTTAACTGTCCAATACACACAATGTGAAAATAATCCTTCATCATACTCAAACCTTAGCAAATCATATCCAATTTGTCCCACAATTGGATCAAGAGGATCGGAACAGCTGAGAGTTGATTTTAAGGCAGAAGAAATGGATTTAAAATGGAGGCCATGATTTCTTATGATAGAAGAAGAAGTATTTAACAAAAAGACAGGATAGAAAAGCTGTAATTTGATGCCAAGGAACCTTTTGGTTTTTGACAAAATACTACATACGAGTTTATAATAGTCCACAAGATAAGGGCAATTATTGTCTAGATAGTGCAGATATCCATGGGGAATCAAGATAGAAAGAAGGAGAGTATGCTTGGAACACTGACTTAAAGATTCAATATCAAAAGGTATGATATCTGGTACAACCGGATTAACCTAAGCTTTGGTAACACCAATAAGTAAAAGTGTTGATCTGGTACTCAGTCACACAAGATGAGCAAAGAGAACAATGCTATGATGGTCTTAACATATACCATACCCTCAGACCCTTTCTGGGTAACTATTTGGTCCAAAAAGATGTAAAGAATCGTATGCTTAACTTAAAAAATTAGTAAGATAACAGAGGTACAACTATGGTGAAGCCAGTATAGACCTTCAGCATCATAAACACCAGTCTTATAAAAAGACCGTAGAAGAGCTCCCTCAACCGCTACTTGAGAAAACAATTAGTTGTTTCCTTTCCTCCTATCAACAACGCAAGGATGATTAACTCTTATTTGGTATGTGTTTCGGGCAAAGATATAGTGGATCTCCAAACCAACAAAAATTAATATAATCATATAAAACTCTACAAACAATAGTATAACATTCAAACAAATAACCCCAGCTCTCCATCTACTTCTTCAACGCAACTCAAAACTCCTTCACGCATTAACATCAAAGAAGAATTAAGACCACACATTACCCCTCTACCATGCACAACTCATTTAAAATGACATACACACAAGTGTTTTAAATAAACACTACAATCACAAACTCCTTACAGAATTTTCAAATAAAGCTTAACACCCTACTGTCACTTACTCTTATATATATGACATCACCTCCTCCTGTATCAAACAAAACTATATCAAAGGTTCGCCTCATACTGGATACTCCCCTTCTCCAATTGTGACCTTGTAATCTACACATACAAACCATACCCACAACTGTCTGAGTCTTACGTTAGCACTTCAGATAGCAACCCATACCCAATTCTTAGGTTCACACCAAAGCTTACCCCTTTTCACTAAACTCAATCTATCCCCTTCCTATCTCATATAACACATAGACCTAGCATATAAAACACAGACAAGAAACTTACATTATAACATAATTTAAAACACCTAAAAAACCTACATTTAAACACAGCGTTTGTGCCATTTTTATACTTTATTCTTTTTACATTACAATCAAGATATATCTCTTATATACCGCTACTTTCAAAATAGTATTCAACATTTCATACAGACACTCATACCTTATTATATCATCACAATCCCATTCACACAATCCAAAAACTAAAACCACATACCAAAGATTGATCTTATGTTAGTGAGAAACCAACATGTTCATCTACACTTTTCCATTATTGAAAGTCTATTAGTAAATTGCAGTGCCTAACATCAACACAAGGTCCTCACCCCTAATATCCGTCTTTTTCCAAACCAACTAATGATTTTTACCCTTTAACGCTGCAACCTCTAACCAAAACACTCTTAATGGCACACATTCGCATGTATAACCCACCATTTACTTAAGACCATCATATTAATAAATTCCAGCCTCACACATACCATCCTTACACATTCTCAGTCTATCAGTGATATGCCAATTACCCAATCAACACCTAATCCAAAACAGCTAGTTATACCAAGTCTTAATGTATCCTCTCTGTTTAACCAAATCTCTCGGCTCGCTTTTTCATAAACATATTAATGTCCAATATTGATCGCACATCCTCTCACCTTCTACTAACTGAGCAATGCCCGCTCTGCTTCTTTCAACTATCTAGGATTCTCACACCATTCATCCCAAAGCACCCATCAACAACTAATACTCCCTCACCACTACACCCATTCCTCTACTTAAACCAACAATAAAATCACACAACCAAACTTATCCCTCTTATTCCTACGCCAAAAACCGCTTTTCCTAACTTTCTTTAGTGTGTACACAAACTTCTTCAATCACATAGAAATACAATAGGCCGTCCTGCCGATTATTAAAACCATTTCTTACTAAATCCACCACTCATCACGCATGTTCGCATAAATACTCCTGATCCACCATTTGATTACTAGCCAACTTGGATTTATTTCGCAAATGTAAAATCGTACTGTATTGAATATAAAATTATTACACATTTTTCTTATAAATTACCATACGAAGTAGACACCCCATAACAATTACTAACACACCATCATAGTAAATGCTATTGATAGAAAAAAACACACAAGCCACGATTCATGTGTCGTGCTAAGATATACTTACATATCCTAAATATCCATATAACCATCCTACTCAAACGACACTACTACAATATTATAACAATATACTCATCAAAACCATAGTCACAAATATTTTGTACGCACCTCCATGTTTTGTTTATCATTATTAAAGTCAAGTTTTAGCCCAGGTCAAGTATAGCATAAGGAGAGAGACCTACAGAAGGTAGAGACCTAAGGAACTTCTGATTTGCATCTTCAGTGGAGACGCCTGCACCATGAATCTCTAGTTGACTCAGAAGATTCTGAAACCTGTTATAGCCTTTATGTAGCCCTTCTGAGTTTGATACAGAGAAGCCTTCAAACTGTTGCTTTAGAATATACTTCTGCATCTTCTTTGATTCATCATTGCCACCAAATCTAGATTTGATAGCTTCCCACATCTCTTTTGCATCAGTCATTTTGTGAAATTTAGCAAGATGATCTTCTGGTAGAGCCATAAGCAAGGTGGTCCTTGCTTTTCTTTCTCTTTCTCTGGCTAAAATTTCTTCTGCAGTCTTGGGAGGCAGAACCTTTATTACACCATATGTATCTGTTGAGACACTCACAAGACCATTGCCTCTTTGAATGACTTCCCAGATAGGATAGTCTTTATGGGCCAAATAATGTTCCATTTTCATGGCCCATATGTCATATTCTCCCTTCTTAAGAATAGGGAGTTTGATGGTTTAGACAGTGTGAGGGGCTTGTTATGTTGGTGTTTATGTTTGTAGTGGTGGTGGTGGTGGTGGAATATCATCATCTGATCCAGCCATTGAATAGATTTGTAAGGTAAAGGTTTATAACTGGTGAGTTCTAGTTCTTCTTACTCAGAGTTTCTCTTCAGGCTTTGATACCACTTGTAGATCCCGTTCAATATAGATATTTCTAGCCCGTTAAGGGTTGTAGTCAATATGGATAGTTCCACACAAACTACAGGAGAAACAATGACTATAAACACTATAAGTTATGCGGAAACTAACTTATAATGCTAAGAAGAACAATGAATATTAATAACTAAACTTTTGTATTTATCTGCTAAAACGATTACAGATTACTAACTATGAGATTGCTTTTTGGTGAGAGATATGTCTTTTCTAATTGTAGTTAGGGTTCCTTTATATACACAAGGTGAATCCTAACAGACTACCTAAACGGTAAAAGATAATGCATTCTTTTCTATAATAAATCTCATGCATATCTCTTAAACGGTACTAACTATTTTGTACTGCGGTACAAAACTTAATACTAACGGTTCAAAACTATAACTGTCAGAACTTCTTATTAACAACTAGGCGTTTCTTTGTCTAGGGAATGCATAATTCCCAAACAGAAGAGGTGAAAACCTTAAGTTGTGATATGTGAGGTATTATATAGAGATGGTTAACTAGGGGGTTTTTGGGTAAGTCTTCCGATTTTTCATGTGACCAACAACACAAAAAAGTTGCTCTCCATTGTGTGTATGTGTTTGCTCGGCCGAAACCTCACCCTAAGAGTGGGCGGGGGGGGGGGGACCAATTGGTTCAATTCTTTAGGTTCATGGTTTAGTTATGCAATATTAGATGGTCAATAGGTCCTTTTGGTCCCAAAGCTTTAAAAAAGTGTAAGTAAACATTTGTCTTGATCTTGGATGGTTAAGTGTGCATGAGATAGACTCCCTCATGTGTCACTTTCATACACATGCATGGGATTTTTAAAAAAAGGTGCCTTTGATTTAATTTCCTAACTTATGGTTGTTTTGGTTTGGTTTAGGCGTCCAAATTTATAAGAGGGGGGGATCATGAACAAAAATTTTAACTTATCAACACGAGATGAATGATAACTAAAGATTACACGAAAAGATTTTGGGTTTCCGGGGTTTCGTTAGGTCAAAAACACAAAAAACGCAAATTATACGCAAAAACGTAAAAATAAGTATCGGAAGTGATTGTAAACTACGAAGCACTTAGAAAAGATAAAATAATGCATATAATATCTAGACTAATCATAATCCAAAGTCGGAACGCGTCCGATGACGTTTTCCAGATTTACGCGGGTTAACTTCCTGGTAAACCGCCAGATTCAAACGTAACGTATAAAAGTCAATAATAATGATCAAAAAAGTTTAAAATATTGACATGAAATTTACGGGGTGTGACAACTTGGGATTTGTTTGTCCTCAAGCAAATGGTATTTTCTATCTACACAATAGCAATATTAGGGGCATTTAACCTACTCTTTAAAAGCAGTTTACGACACAACCTCCTATACCTCGTAATTAAAAGCACGGAAAGTATACACTAGCACCTCACATAATTATTTGGGATTCTCTATTTCTCTCGGATGTATAATAAATAATAACAACTATGGGAAACGGAAAATTAACATTCATTACCTGTCATAGCATATAAATTACCATAGGTTTGGTAAAAGATCAAACCTACACCGCTAGGCGCAAGTATTAGTCATTACTATCAAAGATGTCTTTTTTTTAAATGGTTGTGGGGTATAGGTGTAAGATAATATGAACGTAAATGAAAACAGATGGGATACATCTGGGGGGGTTACTTTTTGGGTGAATTTGGGGTGAAAATGTTAGCTAATTATATATATGAATACACGCTGGTTGGGTTGCTAAGCCAGAGAACTCGGAAAAAGATATACAAACTCTACAGAATTCTACATCAATCTCTTTTCTTTTTCTTTTCTATTTTTTAATAATACATCATAACTTGGGGTTTATAACACACCCCTACACTTGAGTTTTAGAACTCATAATTACAATCTAACTAATGACTCGAATTGAGATGGATCAACATAACATGGAGATCATTTGACAAACATATGGGGGTATTAACTTAACTTTTCTTCACCATTCTTTCACAAAATAAATACTACCATGAATCTCAATCGTCCCAAAACTGTATTTACAAGGATAAGGACTTAGCAACCGTGTACTCAATAATTAACTTGGGTTAAAACAATAATGTACTAAAAGCGAGTACATACAAGGTAGGCTAAGACGATTTAGGTGTAACAATTGATTCAAGGGTTAACAATGCTCTTCATTAATAGTCCGGCTTAACCAGAAAATTACAAGAACCGTGAAAAGAATAGGCTCGGAGGGTTATACTAGGGGAGTCTTGCACTAAAAATGAGTGCGAAGCACAGGTGTGGTATAGTTATATGATCGATGTAACCATCATAACAAATACAGGTTTAAAACATGGGTTAATCCTAGTGCCTCTTATCTAGTACATTCTAATACTTACTATGCGGTCTCGAGATGCATTAAAAAACAAGTTCTAGAATTTAATACACTACCGGTACACTCATATAATTTAATACCGATACCAATGTTCCAGAAAAGGAGACAAAGACCATACGTACACATTCGTAACGACAGAATAGACATATATGACTGCATTTGAACCTTAACTCGAGCAAGCTAAAGGTATAAACTATCTTGGGTATCAAAAATGGATACCTGGATTCCTATATATCTAAAGGCGAACCTCACATTTTAGGGTGGAATTCTAAGGGTTTTTGTGCTAGTCATATAAATTCTTATCCATGAGACGCTATTAATACTCGGTTTTTGTCGATATGTGTCATAAAAAAATTTAATTTTGGTTAAAATTACCTTTTATGCTATGTTTCGATATATTACCCATCATTTTAAGGACAAAGCAAATGGTTATTGAAGGAATAGTTTATAAGGTTTATTTCCCCCTACAATTAAGTTGAACATTATCCTCATTGTTCTTTAAAAGTACCCGTATGAACGAATAAAGGGAAAAGAAAACAAGTAAAAGAAACTAGTACTCTCATGGTTTGCTCAATAATGGAGAAGAAACATGCGAGAACTGGTTAAATCGTCCTCCAAGAATCGTCTAATGAAACTTCCTAAGAACTTCCAAGCTTCTTCTCATCAAATATAACATTTAAAATCAAAGACAAAGTACAACCACACACCCAAGGCGTAAAATTGGCTAGATAATGATATATACACACGAAATGGCTTTTAGGGTTGCTCTATTAAAGCATTAAAGATAGGATTAAAGTGATGCTAATAATCCATGAGGTACTTCAGTCAGGTTTTATCAAGAAAATTACAAATTTTAGAATATTGCAGCATTGATATTTTTTCATTGCACATTGTATTTTTCATAAATAATAGACAAATGTTAAATTTTCACGTGGCTGGGGGCGTGACGCCGTCTCCAGCCACTGTGAAGATTTCTTCTTTGTTTTTCTTGAAAAATTTCATGTACGCAATTTTATTAGTTATATAAAGTGTAAAATACTGCATAAAACCTGAGATTAATCATTACAATCATATGACTCGAAACTGACGCGAATTAATCTAAATAATTTATTTTATATGTTTGAATTGGTTCTTATAAACCGGATATTTTCCCCTATACATATTTTATGCAAAATACCTTTGATTGTCAATAAGATGAAGTTAAAGACAAAACAAAGCATGATTACAAAATTAATACAAACATAAAAGAATAAACGATAAAGAATGAAAACACAAGACACTCCTAAATGCGGGAAAAATAAATATTGGGTTACCTCCCAAAAAGCGCTTTTCTTTATTTATGAATCTTGTAGCTAGACTCGAAGTCACACGTCCTTACGTGACTTCTCCTTCATCTGCAATTCTAGTTAAATATTTTGCTCATCACGTACTCCACCCCTCTTCTTTTGTCCTCCTCGTTCCTAAGGTAGACTGACTTAATGTGCTCTCTTTCTAGGTCTGATAGCGAGTTGTACCGTTCTATCTTATGGGGCATCTTATAGGCAATTTCATTGGTCTCGTTTACGAACCTCACTACTCCTTCGGGTGGGTTGTAAGTCATGTTGGATATTTCAAAAAAGGGCTTCCATAGTACTACTTATGACAGCCTAGGGTCTATGATTGAACTAATATCCTCAACAATCATGAAGTCTATGACGTAGGTGAAGTTTCCTACAAAGACGTGCATTCCCTTAATCCTTCTCGTAAAATTGCTTACTCGCCTATTTGGGTCACCTATAGGGTCAAGTTTTCTTCTCATGATCCAGTTGTACAATGTTCGGGTCATGACGTTCAGAGAGGAGTTAAGATCTATGTAGGCTTTTTCCACATGCACATGTCCAATGTTGCATGGTATTTTGAGGTTTGACGGACATCCTTCTGTGATGATAGGGTTTCTTAGGAATATTGAACGAATTAGGCCACTCATTAGGTACTTATGATATGCTAGTTCGCTCTTAGTTAGGAATATGTCAAAATACTCCACCTCTAATTTTCCTGCTTTAGCATTTTCATCTACTTCAGGTTCCTCCTCGCGGGAATCATCATTCTTCTTAATTATCTCAATAAACATCACGTCACTGTCATCCCTTTTCGTGCAAACAAATTCTGTGTCGGATAACTGGGGAACCAAGCCGAGTGATTCGAAGAATAAATTAAGTTGACGGACTATTTCGGTTACGAATGAAACTGATAGATCAGGTGGTGAGGAAGGGTTGGTATTGATGTTTTCCGGGTTGTCCTTTTCTTCTCTCTCTTCTTCTACTGGCTTGCTGTTTTGGGATTCGTTCGACTGCTTGGGACATATTGTGACAGCGGTGATCGAACTATGGATTCGGGTTGAGCATTGAGGGTCTTCTATTGGGTAAGAACGAGCAGACAAAACTGGAGAGGTAGAGTTAACATTCAGTTTCGGGTTCTTAACCGTGTCGCTGGGAAGTGCTCTCGTTATTCGATCGATGATGGCCTTCAAAACTGTGTCAATTTTGTTGGTCATCTCGCTTTGTTGTTTTTTGAAATCGGCTTCAAACTTAGACAATCTAGCATCTTGAGATGCTATGAAGTTGGAAACCAATCCTTTGAGATTTGATTGACTATTGAAGTTTTGAGGATTTTTGTTGAAGGAGCGGTTCGGGAATGAACTGTTTGGCTAAAACCGGTTAGGTGGGTTTGAAAAATTATTTTAAAATTTTTGGGGTTGTTTCCACCTAAGGTTTGGGTGACTTTTCCATGATGGATTGTAGGTGTCACCAAGATTCTTTTGCTAGGGTTTGAAAGTGTACCACTTGCCTCCCACTTCATCGGTACGCGAGGACGCATACTCAACAAAAGCTTGCTCAGGATTTATTTATTCACTCGCGCTCACTTAACCAGCCAGTTGGTTAAAGGTGATTAACAGTTCATGATAATTCGGGCAATAGTGGTCTAATCGCTACTTAGGCAACACGTAAATGGGGAAATTCTCACGTATAGTACTTGTGTCCAGTTTTAAAAGCAAGCAATGTTTCTCGCCCAAAGTTATAAAATTATTACTTTTAAACGAGTAAAGAGTGGGGCTATGAACTCACCTTGATTGGTGAATTGAAGTAGTGAATAGTCTAGAAATAAAATCACTCGGTAACGAACAACGGTTCGTAAAGACAACCTATGAAATGAAGGTTTGGTTTAATATCGGAGTAGTGTAGAATTGCGGATAATGCATAAGTATATACTAGTGTACTTTTGTTAATATATTTCCAAAAATTAATGTTTGTGATCGTATAGTAATTAAAATGTTTTCGTAAGTAAAACGAATAATAATAGTATGTATATTAATATTACATACATATATATGTCTATGTAAAAATATATTATACATATATATTGTTCGGCACTTTATTAAATTCCCGTGTATCTAGTTTTATCATGTGCGTTTTCTAGTATTGTCTAAGTATACATAATTTATAAAATTTTTGGCATGACTCGTTCATATTTACACGTTTTCCAAAGTCGTAGACTTTATTTAAAAAATATTTTCAATTCACTTTCAATCCACTTTTCATATTTACAATTATACATCATCAGTCTCTTTTATAATTAGTCAAAAGACCATTCGAACCCTTATTGGGTTTTTAGACCCGATAAGGCTAACTTTTATTGTTCGTAACGTCCAACGCTCAAAATAAGTTAAACGTATAGCGTCTAAGTCGTGCAATATCAAATAAGCTATTTATGAACCTATTCAATAAGCTACACCGTAACTTTATGCCTTGGTGTATTGTATTTATGTTGGGCCTTGACCCGTTAAGACAAAAATGTAGCTTTACTTATCCATATAGTCCGATAAGCAAAACGTTTAAATATTAAATACAAGACTTAATAATAAGCTATCAATAAGCTCACAATAAGCCAAGACAAAGACCCATTAAACCAACCGTGTGTCTTAAGTCACGGTTTGGGCTTGTGTGTTGGGCCGAAATCTTATAAGCTCACATGGACCCATTTATTAAGTTCGTTAAGCCAATAAGCATCGAACAAGTCCTTGGTTCATCAATAAGCTACAATAAGCTCTCGATAAGCCTAAGTAAAATAAGCCGAACCACTGAAGCTCAAGAATAAGCTCGTGGTGTTGGGCCTTTGATGTGGGACGCGGCTAAAAGCCCAAGCAAGCCATATTCGGGCTTATTTATTAAGCCGAATAAGTTCACCATTTATCCTTTCAAAATAAGCTAGAAAATAAATCAATAAATATAAGCCGAAACAAAATAAGCCAAACAAACACTTTTCCTTTCTTTTCTAGTTGGGCCGAACCAAACATATGCTCATTAAGCTCAATAAAATCAAAATAAGCTTTCCCAAAAGCTTATTCACATAAGCCGAACATAATAAGCCATAATCTAACATTTTTATTACACGAAAATAACCACGATCACAAAACTATACTTTTCTTATATTTTCTTTCATTATTTTCGAGCAATAGGTATAACCTTTTAAGGTTTACGTAGTTTCAAAATCTTTATTTTTACAAAACAAGTTGTACAACTAGTATGTATGCATTAAGATGATCATAGAAGTACAAGTTTTAAAAAGATTAAGAGACTTACAAAAAGAAGTGGATTAGAAGGATGATTGATGACTAGAAACAACCCAAACGTTGTTTATAATTAACCCGAATACAAAAAGTATTAACCACGAACAATATCTTCAAAGGTTTTTGATCAAGATTGGAAAATTTATGAATGTGTGTGTGTGTTTGAGGATTTTCGGACAAGAGAGCAAAGAAAGAAGAGAGAAAAACTCAAAATTTGTGTGTGTGAATAATGAAAATGAGAATGAGATATACATGTGATATATAAGAACAAAATTTCACACACCAAAAGTGTGTGTTGTGCGTGTGTCGTTCGAACCAAGCCAAAGGACAAGGGGGGCTAATTTGATCTACCAATGATGTTCAAGTTGGACAAAAACTCGTCACATGGTGGCATATATGTCTTATTTGATTTCAAAATTCAAAATGGTATCCCAAGTATGTGTGCTTGTGGTTTGGACGCATACTAGCCAAGGAGGGGGGGGGGACCAACTTGGTCTCCATAATTCAAGGATCATAGTGGAAGCTTTGATTTAATTTCCAAGGTTTTCATGCACAAGTAAACGTTATTAATTAAATCGATCACGTAAGTAACGAAAATGAATAACGGCTTCACGAAAATTACTGAAAATTTAAATATCAATTAAAAACGTAAAAACGCGTCTATTGACGAAAGACTACAACGATTGGATGCACGGATCACTCCTGGAAATGAATCTTAAATAATAACGGGATAATTTCCCGGTTAAACGTAAAAGTCAAACGAAACATTAAAATTTAAATTATCAAACGGAAACGGCTATATTATTGGACGAAAATTTACGGGGTGTCACATCCTTTCCCCGTTAGAAGAGCTTTGTCCTCAAAGCTTAAGACGTAGCATTAGACGTAGGTTTAGGATTTGTAAAAAGGTGCGGGTACTTTTTCTGCATTTGGTCTCCATACTCCCAGGTGAACTCAGGACCTCTCCTAGAGTTCCAGCGTACCTTAACAATTGGAATACGACTCTGCTTTAGACGCTTGACCTCACGTTCCATGATCTCGACAAGTTCTTCGATGAAGTGTAGTTTGTCGTGAACTTGGATTTCATCCAACGGTATAGCAAGAGGTTCATCAGACATGCATTTCTTCAAGTTCGAGACGTGAAATGTACTATGAACTTTACTCAACTGCTCTGGGAGTTCAAGTCGGTAGGCAACGGTTCCTACTTTAGCAATGATCTTAAAAGGTCCAATCTAACGAGGGTTCATCTTTCCCCATTTGCCAAAACGTATCACCCCTTTCCATGGCGATACTTTCAACATGACCTTATCTCATACTTGAAACTCAAGGGGTTTTTGTCTTACATCAGCATTGCTCTTTTGACGATCACGGACGGCTTGGATACGACTCTTAATTTGAACGACCTTCTCAGTTGTCTCGTGGATGATCTCTGGGCCAGTGAGCTGACTCTCTCCAACTTCAGCCCAACAAATAGGTGATCGACACTTGCGCCCATACAATGCCTCAAATGGAGCAGCCTTAATGCTGGTATGGTAACTGTTGTTGTACAAAAATTCTACCAACGGTAAGTGTCTATCCCAACTTTTTCAAAAGTCAAGTACACATGCACGTAACATGTCCTCTAATGTTTGAATGGTTCTCTCACTCTGACCATCGGTCTGCGGGTGATAAGTTGTACTCATGTCCAATCGAGTACCTAATGCTTTATTTAGAGACTTCCAAAAATGTGAAGTAAATCTCCCATCACGATCAGAGATGATCGAAACTGGCACTCCATGCCTTGAGACTACTTCCTTCAAGTACTGTCTCGTCAACTTCTCTAACGTGTCATCCTCTCTCATAGGCAAGAAATGAGCAGACTTAGTGAGACGATCAACGATTACCCAAATCGTGTCTTGACCGGTTGTCGTCTTTGGCAATTTAGTCACAAAATCCATCGTTATATTCTCCTATTTCCATTGCGGGATTTCTGGTTGAACCAACAAACCGGACGGCTTCTGATATTCTACCTTAACCTTGGCATACGTTAAACACTTGCTGACATAGGTGGCAATTTCTGCTTTCATGTTGGGCCACCAAATACAGCTTTTTTAGGTCTTGGTACATCTTATCCGATCCAAGATGGATGGAATACTTTGACTTATGAGACTTATGCATAATCAAAGCTCTTAGGTCACCAAAACGCGAAATCTAACTTTGATTGTTTAAGCATAGCGTTCCGTCAGTACGAGGTTTTAGCTTGTTAATCATACCATGCAGATCTTCGTTGATGAAGTTCTCTTCTTTTCTGGCTTCCGATTGAGCACTCAGAATCTGCTTAGGAAGGTTCAAACCAATAGTCATAACTAAGGCCCAAACTCGTAGCGGCTTGCTTCTCTCCTTTCGGCTCAGGGCATCAGCCACCACGTTCGCCTTTCCTGGGTGATATCGAATCTCACAGTCGTAGTCGCTCAACAACTCTAACCACCGTCGTTGTCTCATGTTCAGCTCCTTCTGATCGAGAATGTGTTGCAAACTCTTGTGATCAGTGAACACGACACACTTCGTACCATACAGATAGTGTCTCCACATCTTTAAGGCAAACACTACTGCACCAAGCTCTAGGTCGTGTGTAGTATAGTTCTTCTCGTGAACCTTGAGTTGGCGGGATGCGTAAGCTATGACCTTCTCCTTTTGCATCAAAACCGCGCCCAACCCTTTATGCGAAGCATCGCAGTATACCACGAAGTTCTCACTTCCCTCGGGTAAAGCCAAAATTGGCGCACTACATAATTTTTGTTTCAACAGCTGAAACGCAGCCTCTGCCTTTTCTCCCCAATCAAACTTCACGCTTTTCTGAGTCAACTTCGTCATAGGCCTAGCGATTTTTAAGAAACCTTCGATAAATCGTCAGTAGTAACCGGCCAAACCTAAAAATTGACGAATCTCGGTTGGTGTCTTGGGTGACGCCCAATCCTTGATGGACTCAATCTTAGCTGGATCAACGTGAATGCCTTCACTATCAATCACGTGACCAAGAAATTGTACCTTTGACAGCCAAAACTCACACTTTGAAAACTTGGCGTACAACTCCTCCTTCTTAAGTAACTTCAGAATTAACTTAAGGTGCCCTTCATGCTCCTTTCTGCTCTTGGAGTAAATCAAAATATCATCGATGAATATAATCACGAATCTATCTAGGTACGGTTTGCACACCCGATTCATCAAATCCATGAATACTACCGGTGCGTTAGTCAAGCCAAACGGCATTACTTGGAACTCGTAGTGACCATAGCGAGTCCTAAATGCTGTCTTTGGAATGTCTTCCTCACGAACTCTGAGTTCGTGATAACCAGATTTCAGGTCGATCTTAGAGTAGACTCTTGACCCTTGGAGTTGATCAAACAAGTCGTCAATTCTCGAAAGTGGGTATCGATTCTTCACAGTAAGTTTGTTTAGTTCACGGTAGTCGATACACATCTAAAAAGATCCATCTTTCTTTTTGACAAACAAAACCGGAGCTCCCCAGGGTGAGGAACTAGGTCTTATAAATCATTTTTCAGAAAGTTCTTGCAACTGAGTGGATAACTCTTGCATTTCGGCAGGTGCTAATCGATACGGGGCTCGTGCTACAGGTGCAACACCAGGGACTAAGTCGATTTGAAATTCAACTTGTCGAGCAGGTGGTAGTCCAGGAAAGTCTTCTAGAAAGACTTCTGAAAATTCCCGTATAATTGCCACGTCCTCAAGTCGCTTCTCCTCCGACTTGTCCTCAGTCTTCTTGGATGTAACTTGCGCTAGATAAACTTGACATCCCTTTTGTATATACTTTTGGGTCTTCGTACACGATATGATGTTCAGCCTTGTCTTACTTTCGTCGTTACAATCATCACCTCGGATTATCAACACCTCATCTCCATAAGGGATACGGACGACCTTCTTGTCACAAACGATTAACGTGTGGTATTTTGCCAACCAATCCATTCCGATGATGAGTCGAAACTAACAAGTTCTACGGGCATTAGATCTATGTCGAACGAATGACCTATTAATCCTAACGTACAGCCTCTAAGGACAACATTTGTTTCTGAAATTCTTTTGTCGGCAAGTTCTACGTCATAACTAGTGTCTAAAGTGGACGGTGCAACATCAAGCAAGCACTAAAGGTAGACGACACAAAACTCCTGTCGGCACCCGAATCGAATAACATAGAAGCATAACAGTTAATGAGAAGGAACGTACCCATGACGACATTGGAATTGGGGTTTGTTCCTCCTCCTCCAATGGCATAAGCCCTTGTTGTAGCTTCGTTACCACCAGCCTGGTTTTCAGTCTTGTTTCCATTCTTGTTTCCAGTCTTGTTTCCACTGTTCTGATTCCTCAACTTAAGATAATCTTTCCTAAAATGTCCCGGCCTTCCACACTCATAACAAGCAATACCCGCCTGATTCCCAAATGGGGCTATCTGGGTGTTTGGAGTAACAGTGACCTTACAATCCCAAGTTATATAACCGACTCTCTTACAGTTTCCACATCTCACAATATACGGTCCTGCATGGTGCAACTTGCACTTGTTGCAGTAGGGAAGAGATCCAACATACCCCTTTTTCTCATTGTTCCTAGCCGTGTAAGCTCTTGCCACATTCTGGCCTCTAACATTTTGCCGCTTGAAAACTGGTTGCTGCCCCCGAATGTCTCTCGGGTTGTTCTCCAACCTTCTCTTGTTTTTAGCACTTCTAGCATATCCCTTCAGCTTTTGATCCATTAAGTTATTGGCAATGCGAATTGCATCTTGAAGTTTAGTGGGTTCAACATCGATTACATTCCCTTGAATATTGTCAGGCAAACCTCCAATGAATCTCTCAACTTTGTCCTCCTCGTTTGGGACCATTCTAGTACACAATAGCACCAATTCCTGAAATCTTCTGGTATAAGCAGTCAAGTCATTTCCTTTCACAGCCAAGTTTTATAACTCGGTTTCCATCTTCTAGATCTCTTTTCTTGGATAGTACACCTCTGTCATCAGCTTCATGAGCTCTGTCCAACTCATGGCATAGGCGGCCTCAATCCTAATTGTTATCTTATATGAGTTTCACCAAGTTAGAGCATTGTTCAATAGCGTGCACGTAGCATACTTCACTTGGTACTTCTCCGGATAGTTACTAATATGGAACACCATTTCCATCTTCTCGAACCAACGAGTTAACCCAACAACTCCTTCCGTCCCATTAAAGCTAAGGGGTTGGCACTTCAGGAAGTCTTGATATGTGCACTCTTGAGCAACATGCACAAAACCTCCAAGGTTATAACCATTTCCTCTTCCGTTCCCATTACCATTTCCATTTCCTCCATTTCCATTTCCTTCATTTCCATTTCCATTTCCTCTATTTCCACTTATTTCCTCCTGTTCACCCCCACCTCCTATAAGGGGTTCAAGGTTTCTGGCGGCGTCGCGAGCTCCCAACGCTCCTGCCAATCGGCGGTCAATTTGTTCGTTAATTTCTTCACGTGTCCTTGATGCTCCAGGTCGGGTGTTAGGCATTGTCTTACAACATAACAATACACAACACGATGAAATTTCATGGTGATACGAGATTGTTAACGGGGTTCGAATAAAATAACAAGTCTCCTTATACGGAAATACATGATCACAATAAATTCATGATAATGCCAGAATTTAGTAATAATATAACATGCAACAAGCAAAAGAAAATATATCATTAAGTCGAGAATATCGAACATAGAATAGTAATCATTAGATTTCATATCATCAATACTAATGGTTACAACATGGTTCCAAAATATAGGATTTACAAATCCCTAATAACTAGCTACTACTAGGTGCTACGGGTCAACACTAGGATACTCAAGAAATAATCTAAGAACGGTAGCCCAAATGCCTCCT
>BQNB010008004.1:15222-52247 GCA_026074375.1 Tanacetum coccineum | reverse complement strand
AATCATAAGTTTCTTCTAAATTAAATCTTCTATTCTGCTTCTGCTGAGGATGCTTCCAAACACACTATCATTGTTCTTCAATCTAAGATTTGATCAACTTTAGAAGCTCAAAAGCCATATTACTTTCTTCTTCAGCTTCTAACTGCAAGTTTAACATCTTTTCTAGTAAATCCTTTATCAGAGGGTACTTCTTCTCCACTAACATATTGATTTGCATAGGTGTACCATCCATAAACAAAGTGTGAACTCCATAGTTTTCATGTAACTTCCATTTAATCAATTTCCAATCTAGTTGATTCATCCATATGTCATCTTTCTCATCTGGGTCAAATATCATTCTCAGATCTCCCCAAAGCAATAAATCACGTCCTTCAAGAGGATGATCTTGAAACCTTTCCTGAACCAATCTGTATAGGGTACTCAAGTCTTCTCTGTCAAGTCTTCTTAAGAAGGCTTGTATATTTCCATGATAACTTACACTCCAACACTCCGGATAATTTTGTAAACTTCAAAGTCTTTTCCTCCCACCTGACGTAGTAACTGATACTCCCAATCAACTATTGGGTACTTGGTAGACAAAATCTCAGGATTCACAGACTCTTTATCATCTTGAGCAACTTTTAACCACAATCTCAATTCAGCCTTCTCTTGTTCATAGTCTGCTGCATCTTCATTCTTTTGTCTTTTAGAGCTTTCTTCACTTTTCTTTTCACCTGCTCTTTTCCTAGAAAGTGTTTTCTTCCTAGTGCCTCCAGACTTCTTTTCAGTACCTTTTTCCTTATCCTCTGAACCCATAGGTACAAAAGTATGTGTTTGATCCCATAAATTTTCAAATATTGGTCTAATTTCTTCATATTTCATTCCTTTGAAGTAACTTTGCTTGTATCATGCTTGATTCTACAAGTACATGATCATGTTCTTCCTAACTTCAGTAACAGAGTAAGGTCTATTCTAAAGAGCATGATACCTAAGCACAGCAGGATCACTCCAATCAATAGTATGAGATTGTGTAGCTTCAGTTGGAACTTCTTCTCTTTCATTTAATTTCCTTTGTAGTTCCAGAGCAGCTTCAAAATTGATCCTTTCTTGTTCTTGTTCTGCCATTGCTTTTACTTGTTCCTCCTCTTGAACCTTTCTTGTTAACTCCTCATCTATACTCATTTGTACTTGAACCCTTTGCATAATGGCCTTTCCTTTGTCCATTGCCTTTGATGCACTCCTCCTAATATACACTAGTGCTGCAGCAGCAATACTAACATCATGGCTGGCAGTACTAACTTCTGCACCAGCAGTATTAACTGGTACATCAGCAGTACTAATTTCTTTTTCACCTTTTTCACCACTTCCAAGGTCTTCAATAAGCTCAGTTGGAGTTGTTTCTTCTTGGAGTACTTCAATATCAACACTATTCTTCTCATGAGTCTCTATATCCTCCTGAAACCATGAAGTTCCTTCATCCTGTACCAAAGAAATAGTAGGATCTATATCAATCTGGGCTATCTTCCTCCCCTGTTTAGAAGGATCCTCTGTAGCATCTTCATCTTCTAAGAGAACAATCCTAGCCCTTCTCTTTGCTTTGCCAGACCTGACTTGTTTCTCTAATTTCTTCACTTTTAAGACCAACTTTGTAAGAGCAGTACTATAAGTCTTCTTAGTTTGCTGTAAGTCCTTCTCTACAGCTGCAATCCTGTTTGTTAATTTAGTAACCAATTCCATCAATTCAGTATGTTTCAGTCTGCCCTCATCACTTCTAGGGGTGTGACCTCCTGGGAGAGGTGAATCATGGGGCATGGTGGCATTCTCCTCTACCCCATGTGTAATTTGGATAGATGGTGGTGTGGTTAAGGTACTGGATGTTGTGTGATGAGATGACAAGGATGGTGAAGATGTTATTCTTGAGGGAGATGTGGATGGTGCTTCACCTTGTGGCTGAACTAGCATAGTATCAAATAATGGTGTGACTACCTCAGAGTATCTCTTGGATGCTCTCCTCATGTTGTTGAATAGTTTGTTTGTAAGGGTAGGAGTGGAATAGGTTCTGGTATGAGGCAAAAGTAGTCTTTGTTGTTTGTTCAAAAGTATTTGGATGAACCTGGGATACATCAAAAATTTATGTGTGCTTTCCAAATTCTTGACCATGGCATCAAAGATAAATCTTGAAAAGTTAAAAATCCTGTTTGTTGCCAGGCATATGATAGCAGTAGCAATGTTACTACTAAATTGATCCCAAGCAGTCTTTTTAGAACTCATACAATGGAGTATGTTATGAATGAAAAACTTTCATGAGGGCAAAATGTCCTTTTAGGAAAGTTAAACTATCAGAAGTTATTGCATACCCCATGCGAGTTAGCTGCTCAAATATTTCTACATTAGGAAGAGAAGTAAGACCTTCATAATCTTGGAGTTTGAGATGTCTTCTAATGGAGGCTTCAATGATAATCTTGTCTCTTCCATCAATGGTAGCAGTGATAGCACGAACCCTATCCTTAATTGTGCTCAAAGCAGTAGTTTGCCAAAATTGTTCAATGAGAGAGATATATAGGGTTAGACATTCAGTGAGAGCATAGTAGATGTGGCTTGAAGTGAGAAAATCAATGATTTCATGAAAGCCCTCACTACCTTCTGACTTTACTAAGTATGCCACCATATTGTGATTGTCATAAAACTCCAAATTCGCCATTTGATGAATAAAAAGTTGATTAAGGATCTGGGATTTAGTTGTGATAGAGAGTGTAAGGTTTTGGTAGAGGTAACTGAAATATGAGAGAGTTTTTAAAGATTGTAATTGGACCGACTGAAAAGATTTGAACTTATCTTGAAGAAATCTTTTGATTTTATGGAAAGATCATGAATTCTCCAATTAGTCAAACCCTATAAGCTAGGTAGTTAACGGAAATATCTTAACGGCTCTTTAATTGATGAAACTCTGTTATACTAACAACAGTACTAACTGTCACCTATCAGTACTAAGTTTGGTCTAGCAGTACTAACTTGAAGCCTAACAGTACTAACTTTGTAGTAAGATATACCTAGCAGTACTAACTTAATACTGGCAGTATTAAGTTGATGCCTAGCAGTATTAACTCCAATCTTGATCCAACAAACATTTCTATCACCAATGTAAATTCTCACATTCTCTCTTTCTGTTTTTATGCTCACACATTATCTCTCAATTCTTTTACTCACCAATGCACTCTTTCTGTTTTTAAGCACACATCTCTCTTTCTGTTTTTGGCTCACAACATCTCTCTTTTCTTTTATGCTCACCAATTCACAGAATATTGTACAATGTGCCATCAATTCCATAAGTTGCATACTGTCCTCCCCACTTCCAAATGTGTTAACTTTTGAGAGAGGTGGATCATTGAACTGTTTAGATGTAGTCTCAAACCTAGTTTGAACATCTACATCCCCTAATATGGTATCTTGGCACCTGGGACCACTACCTGAACCAATTCCCTAAGAACTTGGCTCATTAAGTGTTGCCATGGATTGGGTCTTAATTTATGTTACCACTGTCCTGCTCTGCTTCTAAGCTAGAAGCAGTAGTGGCAGCCCTTTCCATTCTGTCACCCAACTCCTTATGGACAGCCTCATCACCAACCTTTTTTAGGGGGACCACTAGACTGAGGTATCTTGGTGTCCCGACCTCTTTTGATTTGCCTAGGAGTTTGACACATCACACACTTATGCTTGATATTACATGTCTGTTCATTAATTTTTGACTGCATATTGACAACATAATCCTCCCCTCAATTCAATACCAGATACTCAATATGCTTAGCCTGCAAATGTTAGTCCAAAACCAAAAATACACACTCCAAAGTATTTTCTTGATTAGCAGTTTTAATTATGACTAACAGTTTTAACCAACAGTCTTAAGTATAACTAGCAGTACTAATTATACTTAGCAGTATTAACATTTACCTTAGCAGTTTTAACTCTGTCTTCAATAATTATACAACAACATGCCTCTATTCATCACAAGCACACTAGAAAAGACTAGATAGACATGTGAGAATTCATGAGGATCCATATTTATGCATAACCCATGAATAAAAATTAAGAACTGTTAAGTCTCAGAGATTAAGTAATCCAATGCTAGCAATTAGAAAGTTAAACCTGCTAACATCAAAAGCTTTGGTGAGAAGATCTGCAACATTTTGGTCTGTGTGAATCTTGATCACTTGTATCAACTTCTTCTCATATGAATCTCTGATAAAATGGTGCCTTATCTCTATGTGCTTGGTTTTGGAGTGAGACACTGGATTCTTCACAACACAGATTGTACTTTCATTATCAATGTAGATTTTGGTGTTCATGAAATTGAATCCATAGTCAAGCATCTGATTCTGGATCCATAACACCTGTCCATAGCAGTTAGCAGCAGCAACATATTCTGCTTCAGTTGTTGAGTTGGCTACTATTGTCTACTTCTTACATTGTCATGAAATTAATCTCTTGCCAAGAAATTGACAACCTCCTATTGTGGATTTCCTGTCAAGACTAGCTCCAGCATAGTCACTATCTAAAAAAGCTTCCAAGTCGAATGGTGAATCTCTAAGATACCAAAGGCCCAATTTAGGTTGGCCTTTTAAGTATCTAAAGATCATTTTCACAGCATTAAAGTGTGAAGTTTTTGGAGTAACTTGGAACCTTTCACAAGCATAAATAGCAAACATAATGTCTGGTCTAGAAGCTGTTAAGTACATCAATGATCCAATCATTGATCTATATAAGTGTACATCCACATCCTTAGCTTCTTCATCTTTTACCAATGCCTTGTTTGTCTCCATTGGAGTGCTTGCTGTCTTTACTGAGGCAAAATCAAACATTTTCAAAATCTCAGCCACATATTTATCTTGGCTGATAAATATCCCATCACTCTTCTGTTTAACTTGAAGTCCTAAAAAGAAAGAAATTTCTCCCATTGAACTCATTTGGAATTTATTATGCATCAGTGTTTCAAATTCATTACTCATCTGTTTCTTGGTTGATCCAAAGATGATATTATCAACATAAACCTGTACTAGCAGGATATCATCTTTATGCCTTTTGATGAACAAAGTTTTATCAATTTGACCACTGTGAAAACCATTGTCCAGCAAGTAAGTTGATAATGTCTCTTACCATGCTCTTGGGGCTTGATGTAGTCCATAGAGAGCCTTTTCTACCTTGTATACTTTATCTAGAAAGTGTGGATCTTCAAAACTAGGAGGTTGACAGACATACACCCCCTCTTCTATCTTTCCATATAGAAAAGCACTCTTTACATCCATTTGATAGACTATAAAATCTTTAAAGGAAGCATAAGCCATAAATAATCGTATGGATTCAATCCTTGCAACTGGTGCAAAGACTTCATCATAATCTATACCTTCCTCTTGAGTATGACCCTGAGCAACTAGTGTAGCTTTTTTCTTCACCACTATGCTTTTTTCATCCTTCTTGTTTCTAAAAGCCCATTTAGTACCGATTGCCTATTTGTCTCTAGGTAAATCAACTAAGGTCCAAACATTTAGTAGTTTAAATTGTAGAAGTTCATTCTGCATTGCTTCCACCCAGCTTGGATCTTTTAAGGCTTGAATTGGTTTTTTGGGTTCCATTTGAGATAAGAAATAGGCAAACAGACAATTCTGAAAATCTTTATGATTTGTTCTCCTAAGCTTGTGAACTGAGGAAAACAAACCATGTTCTTCAGTTATCTTGGTCATGTGTCTTGTCTGTATAGGTGTTTTTAGACTTCCAATTACTTAATCTTCAAAGTGATCTTTATGAAATTTGGTGAAAGAAGTATCAGGGACTAAATAAGATGAAATTACATTGTTCATATCAGCCTCTTCTTCCACATCTTCATCATCATAAGCATTTCCAAAGATGCCAGTATTATCCATTGAAGATATATTTGGGACAGGTGGAAGGGTAAATACATTTTTGAAAGGAGAAAATCTTTCAAAAAGTTGTTCTTCAGATTCATTAGCAGTACTAACAAAAGGTCCAGTAGCATTAATTGGTGTTGATGGAACAGCAGTATCAAATGATGGTCCATCAGTACTAACAGGCGTACTAACAGTATTAATACCATTAGTACTGTTAGTGTGTTCAGTCTGCATTTCTCTTTGATTTAACCTTTCTGATACGCTTCTTGCTTCTTGATCATGCTTCCCACTTTTATCTAAAACTTTATTTTCATCTACTTATGTACGCTTCATTCCAGCATACCCCTCACTATCCTTAGGACCTTGAGACATTAATGGATCAGTTGTGCATAAAGGTATTAGGATGTACTCTTGTTCAGGTTATTTTTCCTTTTGAGCTTGACCTGCAACAATATTATCTTTGGTTCCTACAATACCATTAGTTTTGTTCCCTGCAGCAACTGGCACATAATTCATAGATATTGACAAAGAATCAACATTAAAAAGCCAGTCTGGTCCATTTCCTTTCACATTAGGTGTATTTTTAAGAAATCTAATGTTTAAGGTCTCTTTAACAATCCTGGTCCTTTTGTTAAATACTCTCATAGCTTTACTAACCACAGAATACCCAACAAAAAATCCCTCATTATCTTTACCATCAAACTTGCCTAGATGATCCTTGGTATTTAAGATGGAAACAGGACACCCAAAAGGTTTCATGAAATCTATCAGTGGAGGTCTTCTACGAATAAGTTCATAAGGTATCTTGTTATGAAGCTTAATGACTAAGACCCTATTTAGTACATAGAAAGCAGTATTTACTGCTTCAGCCCAAAAGGTGGTTGGCAACTTAGAGTCTACTAACATAGTTCTTGCAGCCTCTATCAGTGTTCTATTCTTCCTCTCAGCTACACCATTCTGCTGAGGAGTCCTAGCCACACTGAATTCCCTCTTAATCCCCTTCATTTCACAAAACTGGTTCATTATACTATTCTTAAACTCAGTTCTATTGTCACTCCTGATAACTTTTACTTTATGATCTAGTTGATTTTCTATTTTTGTTATGAAGGTCTTTAGGATCCCACTAGTCTCATCCTTAGTGGCCAAAAAGAATACCCAAGAAAATCTACTAAAGTCATCAGTGACTACTAGGCAATAAGACTTTTTCATTAAACTCTTAACATTTGTAGGACCAAATAAGTCCATATGAAGCATATGTAAGGGTTTACTGATTGAGTTCACAAGCTTGGTCTTATAGGAGGCTTTGTGTTGCTTTCCTTTCTGATAGGCAACACAAGAATGATCATTTTCAAAAATCTTTGAAGGTAAACCTTTTACAAGGTTTCCCTTCACAAGTTTGTTCATTGTTTTAAAATTAATGCGCCCAAGCCTCATGTGCCATGTATTGGATTCATCAACTGTGGCCTTAGCAATGAGACAAGTTAAACCTCCAGTGGGAACAACACTCTTTAGGTCAACACTGTAAATGTTGTCCTTTCTTAGAGCTCTCAGCAATACTTGACTTTCATCAAGTAGCTTAAAGTTAGAAGATAAGACAAGACACTCAATGTTAGTAAAAAGAACATTGTTCTTTTTGTCACATATTTGTGACACACTGAACATGTTATACTTAAGCTCCTTACAAAAGTACACATCATGAAAGTCAAATGATCCTGTTTTGATTTTACCTTTACCAGAAATTCTTCTTTTACCATCACAAAAGGAAACAAATCCACCATCATAATCTTCATATTCATCAAGATAGCACTTGTTTGTTGTCATGTGCATGGAACAACCACTGTCAATAACACCTTTTTCTTTGTATTCCTTCTGTTATGGGTTGCCCTGCACATAAAATAAGAGAATTAGACTCTCTTGGGGATCCAAGCCATAATTGACTTGGATCTGCCTCGTGCATCAATGTAAGAATATTTCTTGAATGTAGTTGATGCACTGCTATCTTTGGCTTTCCAAACCCAGCATGCTGAGGCCTTTATAGCATTAGCCCCTTTTCCCTTATTTTCCCTTACTACTGCTCTATCCCTAGCAGTGGTATGTTTTAGCATGGCATTATTAACATTTGTGTTGATAATACTATTCTTGTTTGCAAAATATCTTTTAAAAGGCCTTAAACTTTGTTAATATCCTCTTTTGAAAGCATTTGTTTTAGTTTTAGGATGGTTTACAATTGGATTTGAGGCAGCAGTATTAACTGATCTGACAGTATTAATTGCTTTTGTGTTAGCAGTATTAACTGGTCTGACAGTATTAACTGCTTTTGTGTTAGCAGTGTTAACTGGTCTGACAATATTAACTGTTATACCAGCAGTACTAAGTTTCCCTGCCCTAGTTAAAACTGCTTGTGGAACAAAACTTCTTTTGGGGTGTGGGTGAGTCATTTTATTAGTAAGACATTTTATTAGTTAAGTTCTTATGATTCACCCTTCTTGAGTTGTTCCACACAGGCCTTACAACCTTTTTATCACACAAATAATAAAACTACCACAAACATAACAAGCTTTATTAATCATTTTAAAATCACTTCCTAGTCTTTGGGACATAAGATTGTTCCAATTTCTTTGGTTCCCTCTAGGATGGTGTTTGTTTTGTTTAGGTGCATCTGTTTCCCTAACAGTCTTAACAGATTTTATCTTTTTAGTGCTAGGTCTTACAGTCTTATCATTAGGTTCTACCTCACTTTCATCATCATAGTTCCAATCCTTAATGATTAGAGCACTAGTGTTGTTTATCCTAACAACATTAGATTCAACTGTGTTGGAAACACCCTTATTTTCAACTGTCTTATCATTACTAGGTGTAACAACAGTAGTAACATCCAAATTTTCACTTTTAACTATTTCATCCATAAATGTTAGATCAGGTTTGCGAGGTATGAAATTCCCTGTTAGAGGTGGGGGAACTGAATGATATCCCTTATCTGATCTAAACTTATCAGATAAATTTACAAAACTTTTTACTGCAAGAAAAGTTGCAGTAGCTGCATTATATCTTAGTCTTGTTTTAAACCTGTCAATTACTTGACTTTCTAGTAAATCATTTAAAGACTTGGATGAATTTTGAAACTTCTCTAATGTTTGTTTTAACTGATCTCTTTCTTTTTTTTGCTTTTTTCCAAATTTATTTTGTATACATCTAAGACATTATCTCTTAGTCTAACTTCAAGTTTTAAAACATTTACGCTCTCTTCAAACACAGCCTCACTGATTCTAAACCTGCTTTATAAGATACCAAATTAAATTGAGACTTTTTTGTAATCAAAAGACAAACTATCATATTGTTCTTTAAGAGTAGCATAAGATTTTACACATGTTTTAGAACAAGAATCTACCTCAGAATCTGAACTAGAAGAACTTCATGAAGATGTAAATGCCATCAATGCATGGTTTGTAGGTTGCTCTTCTTCAGCTTGGTAGCTCCAGTCATATCCTCCAATTCCATCTTGAGCTCTCAAGGCATTCTGAGTAGGAGTCTCTATTGTGACAGTTCTTGAATTATTCTCTCTTCCTTTGTTCTCCTGATTCTTTGGAAACCTACATTCTCTTGCAAAGTGTCCATTTTTATGACAATTGTAGCATTTCACTTTTGACTTGTCAAAACCAACTCTTTGACCATTTATGTCCAGCTTCCTGCCTGTTCTTTTGATAAACCTTCTAGCTCTGATTGTCAGCATGGCCATCTCCCATTGTAGATCCATTTCTTCCAGATCATCAGGATGAAGTTGTTCTAGATCTTCTTGAGCAAGTTGAGGAGAGTTGGGTTGACTTGCAAGAAAAGCACATATCACAGCATCACAAAGATTATCTAGAGATGTAGAGTTAACACCATTACCTTGAGTATGAGCAGTACTAACTCCATGAGCAGTATTATCTGCTTTGTTAGTGATGTTGGTGTTGTTAGTGCTATTGGATACAAAGGCCACATTCTGTGAATTTTGGCTTGTGCTTGATGATCCTGTAAGTTCAGGTTCATATATCTTCAAGTTATTATACAAGTCATCCAAACTGATGGTTTCAATTTCCACCTTGTTCCTCCAGATTAAAGCATGAGTCTTCATCAGATGAGAGACTTCTCAGCAGACTATAAGACATATCTTCTTGGTTAATCACTTCTCCTTAGATTTCCAACTGACTAATAAGTTTTTGTAACCTATCAAAGGTTTGATCCATTGTTTTGAACTTAATGCAGCAAAGTTCTCATATTGTTGCTTGAGAAGTGTCTTCTGAACCTTCTTAGACTCCTTGTTCCCCTATACCTCTTCTCTATAGCCTCTATTAGCAATTTTACATCTTGATATGAGTGGAACTTCAGTTGGTCCTTGTTTGGGAGTGCCATCAACAGGGTTGCTCTTGCTTTCATTTCATTTCTCTTGTCCTGCTTTTCTTCTGCAGTGGTGGGTTTATATTCCGGTTTGACTGTTCCAACAGTTCTCTTCAGCACTTTGTTACCATGCTTAATTACTTCCCATAAGGAGTAATCAGTCATAAGAAAGTATTGTTCTATCCTTATTAGCCAGAGATCATAGTCTGCTGGGTTGAGGATAGGTAGTCTTGTAGTCAGATTGGTAGTGGTAGTTCCTACCTCCATCTTATCACTTGAAAATTAGATCTAGGATGTATTGGTTGTTTCTTCTTATTCAAAGCTTCACAACAAGCTCTGATACCACTTGTTGATCCCAATGAATAGATCTTTAACTCCTTAACCTGTAAGGTTTAGTATCCTTGGATAAATCTAAAAATACTAAGAATGAAATTTTGAGTGAATGATATAAACTATGCGGAATCTAGTTTATACCACTAAGAAGTATACTTAATGAAACAGTAAAGTATGTTTGACAGAAAGATATTACCAACACAACAAGCTTCAATATATTAGTACGATCACTCTAATGTTGTGATAGGGTTTACAACCTTGAAGCTATGAATTCTATGGAAAACTGATGTTTCATTTTATACCCTAGGACCTCCTTTTATACACCAAGGAGTTCTAAAAGGTTTACAATACATTCCTAACTTATCATGATCTTTTCTATAAACAAACATAATCTCTTAATCAAATAAGTTATACATATCTTTTACAAAAATAACTTAATACTTATCTTCATAAGTATTCTTGTTCTCCAATCAATCTTTATCTTTTCAAACCGTCTTTATCCTCTTGACAGTAGTAAGTCTTCTAGCAGTTGTAATCCAGCAGCATAAACTTTTGTACCAGTAGTACTAATAAACATAAGCAGTAGTAACATTAGTACTAGCAGTACTAATATATACTAACAGTAGTAACATGTACTAGCAGTCTTAACATTACTACTAGCAGCACTAACTACTTAGCTTATATTTCAGTCTTTAACTCTGAGCAGTCTTAACTTCAACTAACAGTACTAAATTATACTAACAGTAGTAACTAGCAATGGTAACTTTATACTATCAGTACTAACTACTTAGCATAATTTCCATTATGTACCTGAGCAGTAGTAACTCTAAGAATCCTTGAAGTCTTTTAAGTCCCAACGGGTAGGATATTTAGCATAGAGGCAAGAGATATAGATACGAAGCTTTTATCGGCTCCTGAATCAAATAATACTCTAGCTAAATGTTGGTTTAGAAGTAACATACCCGTGACTACATTCGGGTCTTGATGAGCATTCCTATCCCTTAACATGTAGGCTCTTCCTTGGGCATTGTTGTTGGTGGTTCTTCGGCACTGATTTGCATAATTCCCTTTCTCTCCACAGGCATGACAAGTAACTGTCACTGGCAGCAGATTACTTCTAGTGGCTGGCCCTTTGTTTCTACAGTTCTTGGTCAGATGGCCCACCTTGTTGCAAGTATTACACTTAAAAGTGCAAGGTCCTGTGTGATGCAAAGTGCATTTCTTACACAAAGGAAGGCTTCCAGAATACCTACTGTTTTCAGTTGGGGTAGCAGCATAAGCCCTGAAGGTTTCCTGTCTTTTGTTCTGTTGTGGTTGGTGATTATTGTAATGGTTGTTGGTGTTGGTGTTACGATAGTTGTTGTTATTGTTGAAAGTTCTTCTGTCGTCAAACTTTCATTTGTGATCACTTGATACTTGCATCGGAGTGTGCTTTGTTACCTGATCCATTAGCCTTTGGGCTATGTTAATAGCTTCCTCTAGAGTTTGAGGTTTAGAGGCGGTAACATTTCCTTCAATACTTTGAGGCAATCCCCCGATGAAAATTTCTATCATTTTCTCAGAATATGGCACCATAGTGGGAAATAAGGTTGCCAATTCCTGAAATCTTCTCACATATGTCTTGAGATCATTCCCCTTCACAGTCAGATGGTAAAATTCGTCTTCCATCTTCTGGACCTCAGTTTGGGGACAATACTTCTTTATCAAAAGCTTCTTGAATTCAACCCAGATAATCTTGTAAGCTTCTTCTATTCCAATAGGTTAGGCAAAATAATTCCACTAGGATAGAGCTTCTTCAGTTAAAGTACCAGTAGCAAACTTCACCTTGCAGTCTTTGGTACAGTTGCTACGGGAAAACACTGATTCAGCTCGCTCAAACCAGCGGATAAGTCCAATAGCTCTTTCTGAACCATTGAAATTGAAAGGTTGGCAGCTTATGAACTATTTGTAGCTATATTTTCTTGCTACACGAGCTTCTCTTTCTCCAGTGTTCTTATTGGTATTGTCAACATTTTCCATTATTGCAGCTTGTGCTTCCAGAGCTGCGATAACACTGTCAGCAACTAGTTTCCTGATGGCAGCTTGAGTCATGGCTGGTGCTTCAGATGTTGATGTCCTTTTGGGAGGCATTCTATCAACATAAGACAACACGTAATAAGAATGATATCACAATTCTTTCCTTAAAATGCGTAAGGCTAAAAAATATACATTGTTACAATAGTGATATCATAAATACTTATTTGATATGAATTCTAACAAGCATCTAACTTATTAGTTCATTTTCTAGAAGTCATGGTGTGATTCATAAAGATGAAGATGGAGATAACGATATATGAGAATTTATAAGATATAGGATGAATAAATCGGTATTATGAAACAACTAGGTATAACGGGATCACCATTGTATTATATCATGAACAACTTTCCTTTGTATTGTACATAGTCAAAATTTGACAAGTGTTATTATTTATACCACATATCCCGTGGCTAGGTTCTAACAAAAGCTATAACTAGTATCTAATCTAGTAGTCCGATGGTCCTTCCTGGCTGTTCTTGTGTTTATAGATTGCATCCAGAAGACTTTCCTTATCTGCTTGGTGACGAACCTAGATATCTTCGATGATTTGTTCTAGATTAGCAATCTTGAAGCGAGCTAGAGCAATCTTGCTGTTATTTCCCATTTGCTTTCTTTGAAGTTTAACAATTTGAGCACGAGCCTCTTGGAGTTCAGTTTCTAGATTGCCAAAATCTTGCTGTGTGATCACCCAACCTTTTCCAAGACCTTTTATTTTGTCTTCTATGTGTTCAATGCGGTCGAGAGAGATTTCATCTATGTGATTCAAAATTTCTTCAATTTGCTCCTCGTGACGTTCCAGACTTGTCTTACGAGAGCTTTCTCCTATCTCAAATGCTTGAGGTAGGGTAGAAGTAGAGGAGGATGATCGATCACGGTCTCGTTTATTAAGTGGCAATAATTCCCCTAGAAGAAAGAATTCTTGAGGTTTAAACATTGGAGATAGCATCGGAGATGGTGGCACAATAGTTGGCGGTGGAATAGATGATTCTTTAGCATAATATGCTTGCATGACCTTCATATAAGGGTCATCATGAATAAGTGAAAGAGTTGGTGAAGCTATTGGAACTAAACCAAATGAGTTATTTGAGGAGATAGAATAAGTATTTCCTAGTGAATCTGGGACATAGTCCGGGGAAGCCGAGATATAGTCCGAAAAGTTAGAGGAAAAGGCATCCTCAATATCTAAAGTAGGGTGGTTGGGAGAAGACATCACTATGTTAACAACCCAGTGGTAAATAACATAAGTTATTTATATAATAGTATAATAGTAATGTACTTTTACATACTATTCGGGAGATATAGTGGCATGGAGGACTTTCTTGGATGGAAAAAGAAAAGTAGTTATAGTTAAGGTTTCAACCTTGTTCTCTATAACCGTGGCTCTGATACCAATCTATAACACCCCATTTTTGACATATAGCAGCGGAAGCTAATCTGGGGTATTATTTCATAGTACAACAGTCATAATCATAGAAAACGACTCAAAAGAGACGTTTTTAAAAGATAAGTTATCATTCATTATTTCATCAGAGTTTTTACAAACAGAGGTCTCAAAATCTACATGAAAACATAAAGTTTGAATGATAACAGTTTAGCCATCTTCAAGTCCTGTGCCACTCTATGCCATGAGTTGCTCAATTACCTGAGATAAACATGCTAAAAAGATCAACACAATGGTTGAGTGAAATTCATATGTTTATAGTAAATAGTTTGAATACAAGTCATCATAAACAGTGTGTTATGTTGTTATAAACACCCATAAAGTTAATCAATTGCCAAATGAAGTTCAATTAATATAGAAACATATTATGTCCCTAAGCTAATGACACCGAGGCTTGAGAAAATCAATATCCCCAAGTAGTTGCCCTTAACAGGTGCCTTTGCCAGAAACAGCAAGTGATTCAAATGAAGTGCGGATGTACCCCAAAGTATAGTAGGTACACAACGGGGAGTTCGAGTACCCGAATAGATATATTCACACATTCCTCTGCTTTTACTACCGAATAGTAATTAACGATTCAAGATAGTGGGGTCTTAATGGCAAAAGTAAGGACTTGGGCAATAATATATCTAGATAGCATACACTTGGAAAAACACTTGCATTCATGGTTTAAGCATGTATCCCCCTCGCGGGTTTATAAAGCATTCAAAAGATTTAAAATGCGAGACAATAAAATCTCACCTTAACAGGGGAAATCTGATTGATGGCAAAAGTATATCAAGTAAAAGTAATGGCCTTGTCACGCAACCTGGGATAATATGTCAAGTCTTAGTTTGATTGTTTAGGTTTTAAAACTTTACAGAGTTTATCATACATATTTGATTTATTAATTTATAGAAATATTGTATCACTGTTCGGGCTATCATAATTCAGAGGTCATGTAGTATCGTTCGAGGAGCCAGGGCACTTTAAATAGTAAACCCAGCAAACTCGTCAAAAAAAAACTCAAATGGAACCCCTCACATGAAATTCCCTAGTAACGTGATACAATAAGATTTCAAGTTTATTCAAAAGCTAGTTGATGATAAATTACATTAAATATATAACGTAATTGTTTTTATAATGCGTCGATCGATGATTAATAACGATAAATGTGTCGGGTTTTAATAAAATTGAGTTTTATAATATTAATATATATTTTTATAATTTATATATAATATTATATTCTATATTTTTTAAGTTTGGGCCCCAAAAATGACAAATAATACCCTTGATTTTATAAACTTTTACAAATTAGTCCTTTATATATAAAGTATATATAATTTAAACCTTTAACTTTAGAACTTGGCAAAATAGCCTCTCATAGTTATATCCTTTGGAATAAATGACATTTTCAGCCCCTCTAGTTATAAATTTTAGAAAGTTACGATATATACCTCTATGCATGAAAACATTTGCAAATCAAGTCCAAAAATTCATAATTTTTGAATTTCCAAGAGTTTTGCAGGTCATATGCTATGTGAATATGGTAAAATAAGATGAGTTCTAAAACGAAACAAAAGTTAGAAAAAAGGATTCGTTAGCTAAAAAAATCAAAATGGGTCATTTTTAGGGTTTTAATTAAAAACGCATGGGTTTGAGGATTCAAGTGCTTTAAACCAGAAAAAGGGTTACATAAAGGATTCTAAATAGACCTATGATAGTTTCTAAAATGTAACATGCTTGATCTTACGCGTAGAAAACTTACAAATTTAAAACGAGTCGAAATGGGTTGTTTGAGTTCGTACGCCTAGAAACGACTTCACGGGTTTCTTTTTCTTGATTCTTGGCTTCAATTCTCTCTAGGACTTCAACGTTGACTTCCTTTAGCTTTCTTTAGAACTCCATTGTTGTATATGATGAATTTTTGAGGTGTGTTTTAATGGGGTGGGAGTTTCGGCTATATATAGGGTCGAATGACCCTTTGTGCCTAGGTTATCTTGGTGTAGGGATCAAGTGTTGTAGGGGGTGACTAATGAAGGCTAGATGGTGAGTCTTGAGAGCTAGGAAAGTAGCATGAGGAGGTGTAAGGGTGTGGATGGGGTTCGGTTTACAAAGGGGTGACAAGGTGGTTTTGGAGTGCAAGTAGCTTACAAGGAGGTGATGGAGGTGGTTGCTAGGCTGCTTGGGGTGGTAGTAGGTTAGTCATAGAGGTGGTTGAGGTGTTGAGGTGCTAGCTTAGGTGTTAAATGGGTCAAAAATGAAAGAAAAGGTGTCAGGGTTGGTTTTGTATTCGAGTTAAGGTTTTTTTGGTTTTAAAATCGAGTTAGGGTTAGGTTAGGATAGATTAGGGGTTTAGGATATAAGGTTTAGTGTTAGGATTAGGTTAGGGTTTTAAGGTTTAAATTTAGGATTAGGGTTTTAGCTTAGGTTAATAGTTAAATGTTTTCGAAATAGGGTTTAGAACTAGTTTAGGGTTTAGTGTTTTAGATTAGGGTTTTATGATGACTTAGGGTTGAGGTTTAGGGTTTAGAAGTTGTGAATTGAGTATTGTACCTTGCGCTAAAGAGGTGGTACAAAATCTAGAATGAAAATGATGGAAAATGGCAAGGTTTGAATTCTATGCTTAATAGACTTGTACATTAAACTTAAATGAGTTGTATATTGACTTAGAGGGAAAATTATATTTCAAATGTTGTGTATTGTATACTTGTACAGATGCTTGAAGGCTTACACATTTATTTTATATGTATACATTACATATAATTAGGGTTTTGATATAAACGTTTAATGTTTAAAGTTCATTTTGAAATAACGTTGTAAATGGTACATTAAATGGGTAATGTACTTGATAAAAATGATATTAAGATATAGACTTGACATATTAGGATGTTTACATGATATAAATATAGATAGAATTGGCATAGGTAGGTTGCGTGAGCTCGTTTACTTTAGAGGCAAGGTTACGATGCATAATGTGATAAAGCAAAAATTCCCTGTAAATGAGAAGGTATAATAATAGATAGATATTACAGTACATCTAATATAATAAATGGATAATATACACTGAAGAAAATTATGGGTTGTTATAGATGGTTGGAGCTACATCAAAGTTTCAGAATCTGCTCAAGATAGGGATGTTTGTTTGGGGGGAAGCTGGTTCAAAAACTTTGCCAAAAAGAAGTCTTAGAAGAAAGCTTTTCAAGATATGGTGCATCAGTGAAAGTCTTGATGTATCTTGAACTTCCATCAGCTCTAAACTTTGTAATAGTTATGAGGTTTTCCATATCTATCAGTATGATAAAATTTAGACTCCCAGTCAATAATTGGATACCTTTTATCTAGAACTTCATAATCAATTTCTCCTTCTTCGTCAGGAACTATCATCAGAAAAGCTTTGGATGATAGTCCATTTGATGATCTTGATGCTGATCATGGTATGGACTATATGAACACAGAGGAACCAGTGAATAAGGGGATGCTCAGTAAAGAGAATAAGGAGTTAAATGTGGCACGTGATACAGAAGTCTTAGAAAAAGGAGGAAGCAATGAAGAACTAGTTAGTGCTGCTGGTAATACAGGAGTTAGTACTGCTGTACCAGAAGTTAGTACTGCTACTCCAATGACTCCTCCTACTACAACAAGTGTGTTTGAAGATGAAGATATCTTTCTTGTTGATGCTCTGGTAATGCGGAGTGACAAGACAAAGCTGAAAGGAGTGGCTATTAAAGAAGTTAAAGAATCTGATAGGCCTGAAAGATCTATCTTAACTTTAAAGCCACTTCCATCAATAGACCCTAAAGACAAAGGTAAAGGGGTTTTGAAAGAATCACTAGTAAAGAAAGTTAAGAGAAGTGATTTGGATGCTGCTCAGGTTGCTAAAGATGCTGAAGTAGCAAGACTAGTATATGAAGAGGAACTAGCAGAATTGGAAAAGGAAAAGGAGGAAAGACGAAGACAAGAACAAGCATCAATGGACTACATTGCAAATCTGTATGATGAAGTTCAAGCCAAGATGGATGCTAGTGAAGAGTTAGCTACTAGGCTACAAATGGAAGAAAGAGAGATGTATACAGTTAAAGAAAGATCAAGATTGTTAGCTGAATATTTTGAAAATAGGAAGAAACAGCTTGCAGTAGAGAGATCAACAGCTATCAGGAACAAACCTCCAACAAGAACTCAACTGAGAAGCCTAATGATGACCTACCTTAAGCATACAGGTAGATATAAACATGCTCAGCTGAACAAAAAGACTCTTGAAGAGATTCATGCCTTATACATCAAGGAACAAGAAAGAGATGCAGACTTTGTGCCTATTAGGTCTGAGGAGGATAAAAGAATGATTAAGAAGATGAATAAGAAAGCAGCTGGTGTAGATGAGGAGGAGGTTCTTGAAGAACCTGACAGTACTAAAGTTGAAGTCAAGCAAGAAGGAAATACAGAGAGTACCAGAAAAAGGCCAGGCATAAGACTTAAGATGAAAGCTACAAAGAAGTCTAAAAGGCAAAAGACAGACTCTGATCTTGAAGAGGAAGAGCAACTAAAAGCTTTTCTGATGATAGTTCCTGATGAAGAAGGAGAAATTGATTATGAAGTTCTAGACAAGAGGTATCCAATTGTTGACTGGGAGTCTAAATTTTATCATACTGATAGATATGGAAAACCTCATGACTATTACAGAGTTTTTAGAGCTGATGGAAGTTCAAGATATATCAAGACTTTCACTGAAATGGTTTCAAGGTTTGATAGATTGGACTTCATTGAGTTACATAGTCTAGTGATGAAGAGATTTGAAACATCAACTCCAGAAGGAATTGATCTAATTCTTTGGGGTAGTTTAAGGACTATGTTTGAGGCAAATGCAGAAGATGATCTTTGGAAGAACCAAGAGGAATGGATTCTTAAGAGTTGGAATTTCTATGATAACTGTGGAGTTCATATCTTGGTGCTAGAAGATGGAACTGAGTTTTACATGCTAGCAGAAAGAAGGTATCCACTTACAAAGGAAACTCTTGAGAGGATGTTGGCTTTGAGATTGATAGCTGAATCTGAAAGTGAAGCTGTTTTTGATTTACTTAGATTCATTCAAAAGCAAATTGATGAATCTGGAAGCCATGATGGGAGTGAGAAGGATCTTTAAGTGTTGGTTTTATAACCACACAACAAATGGTCATCAGTTCACCATGTCTAACAGACATCAAGAACTGGCTAGTCCAGAGCAAACGGCTTCTGGTAAAGACTTCTCAAATCCGTTAATGGCTGATAGTTTGCCAAAAACTATATGGTAATCAACTCACCATGCTTCACAGTAAAGAGTTGGCTAGTCCAAAGCAAACGGCTCTTGGTAAAGACATCTCAAATCCGTTGATAGTTGATAGTTTACTCAAAACTATATGGTTATCAATGCACCATGTTATTACAATAAAGCATTGGCTATTCCAGAGCAAACGGCTACTGGTAAAGAAATATCAAATCCGTTTATGGCTGGTAGTTTGCCAAAAACTACAAAGCCAACTTAGTTGGTGTAGCTGTGTTGCTGAGTTGCTGAGATGCTGTGATGGTGCCAAAGACTAGAAGCTAAAGAATTTCAAGTTTACAAAGTAACAAAAGAGTTCAAGTTCATCAAAAAGCAGATTAAAGAGTAGCAGTGTGTTTGGATACATCCTCCTAGTGTTCAAGAAGCTCAAACTGAAGAAACATGAAGGTTAACAAGTGAACATCATGTTTAGGGGAGGATTGTTGGGTTTCAGAAGTTTCTACAACTTAGTGCTGCTACTTATACAAGTTACTACTGCCAGTTCTACTTAGTGCTGCTGGTGAAGAATGCTAAAGATTCAAGAAAATAGACTAAGTAGTTAGTACTGTTAGTTATAAATAGTTAGTACTGCCAGTACATTGTTAGTACTGCCAGTATAGTTAGTGTTGTTAGTAGTAAGTTAGTACTGCTAGCATATAATAGTTAGTACTGTTAGGAGATATGCATGAATTATTATAGGAATAGATATGCATTATCTCTTCACACATTTTGTAAGCCCATTAGGGTTTTCCTTAGTGTATAAAAGGAACCCTACGGCACTAGTTAGACATAACATAAGGTTTCATACACAAGTTTCACAAATATTAATAGTTAGTAATCTGTAACCTAGCAGATTAATAGTAATCAAAGTTTTGTTTTATTCATTGTTCTTCTTAGCAATATAAGTTAGTTTCCGCATAGCTTATATTTTTCATAGTCATTGTTTCTCTTGTAGTTAGTTTGGATCTATCCAGATTGGCTACAACCCTTAACAGGCTAGAAAGATCTATTAAGTCTGGGATCTACAAGTGGTATCAGAGCCTGTAGAGAAACTCCGAGTAAGAAGAACCAAAACACATTAGTTAAAAACCTTTACCTTTCAGATCTATTCAATGGCAGGATCAAATGATGAAAATCCACCACCACCACAAACACTAACACAACAAGCCCCTCACACTGTGTCAACCATTAAACTCCATATTCTGAAGAAAGGTGGGTATGACATTTGGGCCATGAAAATGGAACATTACTTGAGCCATACAGACTATCCTATATGGGAAGTCATACAAAAAGGAAATGGTCCTGTAAGTGTCTCAACAGATACAAATGGAGTAATAAAGGTTCTGCCTCCTAAAACTGCTGAAGAAATTTTAGCCAGAGAAAGAGAAAGAAAAGCAAGGACCACCTTGCTTATGGCTTTACCAGAAGACCATTTAGCAAAATTTCACAAGATGACTGATGCTAAAGAGATGTGAGATGCTATCAAATCCAGATTTGGTGGCAATGATGAATCAAAGAAGATGCAGAAATACATTTTAAAGCAACAGTTTGAAGGCTTTTTTGTATCCAACTCAGAAGGACTGCACAAAGGTTATGACAGGTTTCAGAGTCTTCTGAGTCAACTTGAGATTCATGGTGCAGGTGTCTCCACTGAAGATGCCAATCAGAAATTCCTTAGGTCTTTACCTTCTTCCTGGTCCTAAGTATCCTTAGTCATGAGGACCAAACCAGGAGTGGACAGTCTTAGTTTTGATGATCTCTATAACAATCTTAGAGTCTTTGAGTCTGATGTTAAAGGCTCTACTGGATCATCTTCTAGTGCACAGAATGTCGCCTTTGTTTCTTCTGAAAGCACTAGCAGTACTAATGATGTTAGTACTGCTTATGGTGTTTCTACTTCTTCTGGCTACAACTCACAAAGGGAAAACTCTTCATCATACACTGATGAACTCATGTACTCTTTCTTTGCTAATCAATCCAGTGGTCCACAATTGGATCATGAGGATCTGGAGCAGCTTGATGAGTTTGATTTAGAAGAGATGGACTTGAAATGGCAAGTAGCCATGATTTCAATGAGATTGAAGAAGTTTTACAAGAAGACAGGTAGAAGGCTGCAGTTTGATGCCAAGGAACCAGTTGGCTTTGACAAGACCAAAGTTGAGTGCTTCAATTGCCACAAAACAGGGCACTTTGCTAGAGAATGCAGATCAAAAGGAAATCAAGAAAGCAGAAGGAGAGATGCAGGGAACACTGGATATAAAGCAAAAGACAATGGGAGGAGACCTGGAAAACAGGAGGAACCTAAAGCTTTGGTAACTCTTGATGGGGAAGGTGTTGACTGGACTGGTCATGCAGAGGATGAGCAAGAGAACTTTGCTTTGATGGCTTACAGCAATTCAGGCTCAGACACTGAGGTAACATCTTGTTCAAAAGAATGTGTGGAATCATATGCTAAACTTAAAAAATTATATGATGAACAAAGGGAACAACTTGGTGATGCTAGTATAGAAATTCAAGCCTATACTCAAGCTTTAAAAAAGGTAGAGGCTCAATTAGTTTGCTATCATATAAAAATTTCAACTTTGGTATGAGGAGATAAGATTAGATTTATGAAAAATTGATTTTGTTGATAAAACTGATGTGCTCACATATCATAAGAAACTATTAGCAGAAGCTGTAAAAGAATGAAGCATTATAAACTCAAACTTGAGAATTTTCAAAGTTCTTCTAAAGGTCCTTAGTAAACTGCTAAATAGCCAGATTGAGTGCTAAGACAAATATGGGCTTGGGTAGGAAGATCAAATCCATGAGGAGTCTTAAGTTTATGAAAAGAAGTTCTTGAAAGTGAATTTGACAGTAGGTTAAGTGATGTAGAGATAGTCTTGTGCATGATTGATTTACAAAATATTGAAGGCATGCATGGCAAGTTTCCCCTTCAATGACAGTAAATTACTATACCTCCTAGGACCTATAAAGAAGTAGAAGATTCTTTGTTCGCATATGGTCCAAACAGTCTTACAAACTAGTGAATCTGATACTCAAAAACCAGTAATTTTGATCTTGTGGTCCAATTCTAGTGTAGAAACATTGAATCTATGCATGAAACCAATTTGTAGTTGAACCCAAAGTTGTTTAGTCAAAACTAAAGTTTTGGTCTGATGCTTCTATTCATTTAAGGAGAATGAGTAGACAGTGAGAAGAATATGTTGATGTCAACCTTCAAAAGAACAATGAAAAACCTAGTTTTGCTTTTGTTAATACTGTTAAGCATGTAAAAACTCCTTAGGGAACTGTTAAAGAACAAAAAAACATATAGTCCAAAGTCTAAAGTGTCAAGGAGAACTGGAATGGTTTAATGTCCAAAAGGTTGGGTTTGGGATATGGTTACTAAAAGAACGGGTTTGTTTTGTATGTGGCAGATGTAGTCATCTTATTAGAGATTGTGATTTTCATGAGAAAAGAATGGCTAAACTGTTGAATTGAACAAAAGGAAGGGTAAGGGTACTGGTCAAGGGGAGAATAGACCAGTGTGGAACAATGTGCAAAGATTGAATCACCAAAACAAGTTTGTCTCAAACGCATACTACTAAAAACTGAATATTTTCCAGTTAATACATGCTAGACAAAAATTCTGCTAGTAAGCAGCAACACCTACGTACTGATCGGAAAGTTCATATTAACTGCCCAGGCCCCCTAGTGAAGAAAAAGACCAAGAATAATTTTTATAAGTACATTCACTATTAGAGGCCGTTCAAAATTAAAAAAGTACTATGTTGAGGTCAAAGTAATTATTGTTGTTTGGGCCAAGCACTTCCCTGGGGGGATAAAGAGGCGCGGGGCTAAAGGTTCTCTATGAATGGGGACATGGGGAGGCGATGTTCTCGCTTGACATAAGGATTAAACATGAAAGTAATGGAATACAATTTCTCTGTCTCATTATATTGAGAAGGTACTAAAGAAATTCAATTACTTTGATTGCATTCCAGTAAGTACTCCTATGGATACAAGTAAAAAGCTAATGCCTAGTAATGGTCAGACTGTATCTCAACTTGAGTATTCTAGGGTGATTGGCTGCTTAATTTATGCCATGACTTGTACAAGGCCTGGCATTGCATTTGCTGTGGGTAAACTAAGCAAGTATACTAGTAATCCTGGAACTCAGCACTGGCAAGCAATTCAACGGGTACTGAAGTACTTAAAGAAAACCATGGACTATAGATTGACATATACTGGTTATCCTTCAGTGTTGGAAGGTTACACTGATGCAAGCTAGATCAGCAACATTGAAGACAATTCGTCTACAAGTGGCTGGGTATTCCTGCTTGGTGGTGGTGCAATTTCTTGGGCTTTCAAGAAATAAACCTGCATCACTGGTTCAACAATAGAATTTGAATTTGTGGCTTTAGCAGTTGCTGGTAAGGAAGCTGAATGGTTGAAAAACTTGCTCCTTGAGATTCCAGTGTGGTCCAAACCTATAGCACCTATTTCTATCCGCTGTGATAGTGTTGCTACATTGGCAAAGGCTTATAGCCAGATGTACGGTGGGATGTCTAGACACTTACGTGTCATGATAGCATGATTCGTGAGCTTATCATGAATGGGGTGATATCTATAGAGTTTGTTAGGTCTCAACAAAACCTAGCAGATCACTTGACGAAGGGTCTGGCTAAAGACTTGGTTATAAAGTCTTTTTGAAGGGATGGGGATTAATGTCCAAATTAAGTCGCTGATGGCTCAGGGAAACCCAAACTCCTACTAAGGAAAAATTGGCAGCTGAGTTCAATGTGGAAAGCTGAACATTCAGAGGGCTGAAGCACATGTTTACAAATCATCCTAGGGATGTGCTTGGAACCTGCTGAAAGGAGGATAAAATTGCTAAACTTCTTGATTGTTAATTTTTTTTTGAAAAAGTGCTAAGCAGGAGCATGAATAAAGAGGAACCACCTATGTAAATGTTAGGGTTTTGCCGCCTCAGGGATCATGGACTTTGGGTCTTATATTATTTATGAATGGATATGGACACATGGTTATGTAATAGTGTTCGGAGCGTTTAAGTGTTTGAAAACTTGTGTGTATTTACCTTCAGGTAGTCAAATGGGTTGAAGGGTTCAATTCTTAAAACACCCTGATTCTTGAATATTTGAACGTGTATTTACTAAGATGGAAATTCAATCCTCAGGACATTTTCATTTATGCTCTTGTTTGATTTATGTTTATTTTTCATGCAAAGGAAATGTACTAAATTGGGGAGGATTGTTGGAAATTTTGTTCAATTGTAGGGATCTGTTCATACCAGTATCTGGGGATAGAGGTACGGAGTGTACACCCAGAAGTCTCTAAACACCCTGACTCGGATAGTGGTTAAGGGAATTCTAGTCGCCGATGAACTTCAGTGAGTTAACTCCTCTCTAAGTAACTCTAGACTGAAGGATGTTCATCAGAGGACTCATGGCTTCGGCTTTGTAACTCGCTAAGTGAGTAAGCTGAAGGTTACCATCAGAGAGTAATCCATCAGAGGAAGTATCCTCAGCGGGTTAGCTCATCATGAGCGTTTTTTGTTTTAGTTATTGAACCATCAGCGGGTATGCTCCTCAGCGAGCTAGCTGATGCTTTAGGACACTGAATGAAAATCCATCTGGATAGAATTCAAGGACTTGTAACTACTTTGACCATTTCTTATGGTAAGTAGTAAACACGCTTATTGACCACGATAATTATGGTCATGAAACCACTAATTCCTGAAATTAAGGATTCTAATTATGGAAGAAGGGGGGGGGGGGGGGGGGGGGGGGGGGCGGGGGGGGGGGGGGGGGGGGGGGGGGGGGGGGGGGGGGGGGGGGGGGGGGGGGGGGGGGGGGGCGGGGCGGCGGGGTGATTGTATATCCTATAATCTCTCCTAATTCCTTGACCAAGGGACTTGAGTACTCTCTTTACAAATAGGAGGCCATATTATACTTGTGGAATATACGATCAACACAGAAATAACGCGTGAAAACATACACATAAACATAAACATTTGGATGCGCTAGGGTTCTTGATTGTTGGCTCAAACAAGAACACACATTTGGTCTTATCCCAAGTAGATATTCGTGATACCCAGGCATTAGGGTCGAATAGTTTACTTTGGAAAGTGATTACACGACTCCAAGTGATATCCGGTAGCCAATCTTGGTACGTAGCTAGGTCTTTGATTATCTTTACCTTGTTCTGGGATATACACAAACTCCAACAAAGACTTCTAGCAAGATACTAGAAGCTAAAAAAACAAACCAAGTCAATATACAAAAATCAGACAAAACAAAAAACACCTGAGCGCTTTCTAAAACAAGAGAAAAATCCTCACCCACGGAGGCCGAGCCACCGGTTTTCACTCCGGGGGTGATTTTGATGCCATCCCAAACAAGCCTCGTTAATAAGAAAAGAATGCATAAAAATATTTGACAATAGCCAGATTCGACTAGTTTCTACACTCCATAGAAGCAACCAATCACACCATTGACATACACCATCCAGTTGTTCTTATGCGCTTTCTATAGTCTATATTTTGTGTTCTAATATAGCGTAAGTTTTTTTGTATGTATTTCCTTATTCTTTAAGATTTTATGATGGTTTTGTCAATTGCTTTGTATGTTTATATGCTTGCTTTTTGCCTTATGTTTCTATAAATTATTTGTCCTAGTTATTGCACTCTTTTACACGCGCATATATCTTGAGCAACACTTATAATAATCGGAGGTCCCCTTAAAAGCAGTCTCTTCACTATATCTTAGAAGTAAAAGTAAAAACTGTCTACGTTCCATATTTCACATATCTCGCTGATCAGTCTTATAAGAAAAACGAGCCTTGTCGCATCTTAGACGATGGAAGCTCTTGAATAGTTGTATATCAATATACCTTGAAAAATGTTTGGTGCCTATGTCGTGTATAATATGCTTTTGTTGATACAAACTATGATTATTATTTAAGAAAAAAAAAGGAAATTAACATTTCTATACGGTTATAATACGTAGTTATAATGCCCGTGCACGCACGGGGTTTTGACATGAATCATTTTTAGTTTACATTTTACGCACGAGTTCTTGATATGTTGTGTTTTTTGTTAAAGATAATTATAATCTGATGAGTTATTAATTTATTATACATCTTTACCATTGTCGGATTGTTAGAGCACTCGGTGTAGTAACGACGGCAACAGCGTTGGCCGGCGTTACTACACCCCACCACCGCGTTGCCCAACGGCGTTGGCTCGCGGGTCTGGCGGCCAACCGCGCGGTATTATCTCATCACACGGGTGCGGTGCCGTTTATTTTTTGGGGTGTTTTAAAATAATAATTCATTTACCCCCCCCCCCTCCTATTAACCACAACCCATAAAACCCCCCCAAACGGCTATATACTAGGTTTTAATTTCCCAGTATTTTTAAAAGTTTCCAAAACACCCCACAAACGGCTAGTTTTATAAAAAAAATTACAAAACAGCCCTAGGCTATATTTTTTAAAAAAATTATTTCATTTTACCCCCCTCACAACTAAACCTCATTATAAATACTTCAATTACTCTATATTATTTTCTCACAAAAAAAAACATACATTTACAACAAAAAACACTACAAACTCTTTCACAATGAATCAAAATCGAACCGTTTTTTATATCAATGAGGAAACCGACGTCGTAAAGCAAAAGAATTAAGAGACAAAGACGCGCATATTAGTCTCCAACAAAACCTTATGAACCATATTTGGCGCGAAGTTGAAGAAGCATCGGAAGAAGATTAGTCGTCGGGGCGTATTTTTTTTATTTTTTTTTAATTTCGGTAATTTTTTTTAATATGTGTTTTTTTAGTATTGTAATGTGTATTTGAATTTTAATGAATGTTCTTTATTTTTTTTTTTGAAATAGTTAGTTTGTTAAAGAATGAAATAATTGTTTTGGGGGTTTATGAAAATGGAAGATTGAGTGGTGTATTGGTGTTATGATTAGGGGAGTGGTGTAGGTGTTGGTGTTATGGGATTAGGGGAAGTCGGTGTTGGGTGGTTCGGTGTTATGCTGATGTGGCGCTGACGTGGCAGCAAAAACTTAGTGTTGCCAAGTTATGATACCTGAGGCTCTTAGTAATAAAAACTTTAACTGTTACAAACAATGATTTTATTATGTATATGTTTTGATACTTCAAGTCTATATGCAAGATAGATGTTTCGTTTTGTGGGCTTGGTCGTAAGACAAAAAAATTTACATTTTGGTGACATGTAAATTATAGTTTCTTTATATGTTTGTTGTTTCATTATAAGGTTAGCAACTTAACACCTTATATTCATTCTTTGAGATACTACTTGTTATCGCCACGATGTTTTGCAAAAGTTAGAGTCACCCTTTTTACAGATATTCACGTTGGTCCCTAACGACACTTGGTAACTTTTTAGTTAATTTTCCGGTGTCTTTCATAATCACATGAACTTGTGAAATAAACATGAATGAAGATTATAAACGATGTAGACTTATAATGTGTTTGAGGTCATGGAATGCTAAACTAAGGAATTAAGATACATACTTTCATCTAGAATCAAATTTCTTTTACAAACTTACCACTCCTTATCACATTCCAAACGGGCTTAGATTTGATAAACGAAGTCTTCGTTATTGTTGTAGCATATTGTGATTATTATATTTTTTTACCTCTGAATTTCATTCTTTTAAGCTTACTTATTTTACACATTTAACAATGCTCATTCTTAAGTAAACATTACTAACTAATTCAAAATGGTTAGTTTTGAAAAATTCTAATATGTGCTAATTGTTGCTATTGACTAAGACGTGATGAGTGGCATTATGAAGCATGTGATTGATTTCTTTCATCAAAGAAAAGATCCATTCAATGTACAAAAAACATCGAAAGCTAACTCTTGGCCATCAAACTAAACATACCCTCTTTCCTTATCATTAGTAGCAAATTTTGCCGAGAAATAAAATACAGTTTACACCACATACTTTGCTTAGGTAGAAAGGGGTATCCGAAGTTCCGCCAGCCAAGGCCCTTCTGGGTTCAGGTCAATAAAAGCCTGCAACAAAACTGTTCGGCTTCGTCCTTCATGAGTTCTCTTGCCCATGTTACACATTTTTCTGGGCAACTCACTGGATTAAAACATCAACAATGTTTACCAAGCACACTAACCAAAAAAGATTTAAGGCGGGATGATTGAATATGAACTTTTATATATACCTGTACTCGTGAAAGCAAGCACTTGTTTCATTTTCGGCTTTGCCCTAATTATTCCAACCATGAATCCATGTAACTGTAAGCAAAAACCACTCTCCCAAAAGGTCCCCATGGGCGCCCAAGATAAGTGTATGGTGTACCCCCATTGCCTGTAATAACACATCTGCATTGATCCTGATGGTACTGAGTTAGCATCAAGGGCAAGCAAAGAGATAAAATTTATGCATGCATACATAAGTCGGCTACAAATCATATTGTTAATAAGAGTAGTACTTTTCATTCAACTTATGCTCAATGACTTTGTTCTAATTTTCACCTGTTCTCATATTTGGGGTGTCTTTTATATGCATTCAAGTTACTAATCATCTAATCACCCAAACACTCTAAGCTAATCAAGCTAATCGAAACACTATGTAATACATTATCAAAACACAATTAGCCTACAACACCCTTAAAAAAGATACCCAAACACTCCCTAAGCTAATCCAGAAAATCCGAACACTATATATTGCATTGTGATTTAACTAAAAGTAGTTTGAGATTTTCCTAAAATAAGCCTACTAACCTGCTGAAATTTTTTCATTAGATAACTGCTGAGGTCACTCACAAAACCTACATTTATTTATAGCAGCAAAAATAGGGTTATAAGCAAAGCTTTCTACCTTCGGCAAATTTGGGAGGAGTATATATGTAGTTCTACCATGGAGCATGCCATTCAAGACGTGGGGTGGGTGGTGGGGGGGGGGGGGGGGTGGGGAGGTGGGGTGGGGGGGTGGTGGGCCACCTGCTAGGAATTCTCTCCATAAAGGCTGTGGTCTATAGATTCCTACAAGAAACAATATAAACTATTTGGAAAAGAACAAAGTTTATCAAAAATCATTATCAACTTGCTTAAAGCTAAATATATCTCAATAACCAGTTTCTCATGGCTCGTCTTACCTAGCTCATTTTTTTACCCTAAAAAATCAAAAAATTAAGTTCAGTGTCGAAAATAGCGATTCTCGTCGCTTATACTGAAAAGAAGAATGTTAGCAATGACTCACCCACAAAACCAAAGTCTGTTTTCTCCTCTCCTGTTTATATTTAATAGGGCTTCCGCCTTTGTTGTAGAGTTCTAACGAACAAGAACCCTAAAGGCATAAACATAGGTTTTATTAGATACTTCCCCATGTTAGAAATATTTATGAGTCATCCTGCCTGACTAACCAAAACACTAATTTCATGCAAACTCCCCAACTGGGATAACTCATCTTTGATAATTTTTTAGAGATGGAGGAGAATTAACGTGCAAAAGTCATTGCACCACTTTGAATAGAAGATATAAAGTGCTGGATAAAAAAACCCTCTATAATCCTACATGACTTGTTAATAATTTAATTGAAGAATTTGGTTTAATATATCCATTCTATAATCTTTGTATAACCATTACTATATGAAATACAATAAGCTAATATAACTTCCTATTTTTGTTATATTAGAACACATATTTCATGCATCTCTCCTTTCATGTAGATTGTCGATTCTATTATCCTAAATTTTCTTTTTTTCATCATGACTAAGCATATGATTTATGATTAGAACACATGTTTCGTGCCACTTCAGATCTCTCCTTTCATGCACATTGTCAATTCTATAATCCTAAATTTTCTTTTTTTCTTCAAGAACTTAAGCCTATTTTTTTGATAATACTAATTTTTCATGTTAGTACCTTGTCTTTATTTCCTATTTGGATAAATAAAAAAGGTGTATATGATTGCAAAAAAAAAGTGCGTTCAGAAACAACCGCTTTTTAAACGAATGATTATGTGGCATTTTCAGAGTTGTAATGAACGTACGCGAGGCCCTCACCTCTTTTCATTGACGGCTCTACATCATCCCATTGTGGACGAATAAATTATTTGAATGAGTCAAACCTTACTTTGCATGATTATTTTCTCAACTATTCAAGTAGTGTAGCCAATCATATCATCTACAGCAAGAGCATTGTCTCTTGAACCATTTCCTATATATATATATAAATCAGAACTGAGAAGATGGACGGGTCATTGTAGTACATCTGAAATAGTTTGGATCATGTGACTCATGTCAACTAACTTTTTAGTCCTTTCTCTTTGAAAGTACATTTGTTAATTATGATTTCAAAAACCTTGAGAATAATAATATAAATCTCTAAGAATAAATTTTTATGGAAGTTATATGCATCATATATAGAGTTTGAGTATTGACTTTCAACACCCGTTGACCTTTTTTATCACTTCTTTATTGTGACCACATTGTTGATAAAACACCAAACCCAAATCAGCAAAGTAGCATATGTGTAACACAATATTTCATGTTGGCAAAATGATAATTATGGAGTGTGTTTGGGAAATTTTTGCTCAAAATGATCAAATTAATTACCATCTTTGGTTTGTTAGAGTTGGACAAAACACATTTCTTAGCTACTGAACTTGCAAATGTAGCATCACAAAAGAGAACAGATAGATTTTGCATGTAACTTTCTATTTTTAGTAACTTTCTATTTTTAGTAACTTTCTATAATTAGCATGATTCCTTGATTAGTACGTTCCATGATTAACATATTCCATGATTAGTATGTTTCATGATTAGTATTCTTGTTATATTGGGTACTTTCCAAAAATAGCAGCTTCTAATTATAGTAAGTTTCCAAAAATAGACTTTCCTTAATTAACTTTCCATAAATGATAACTTTCCTGATTTAATAAGTTTCCATAATTAAACTTTCCAAAAATAGACTTTCTAAAAATAGACTTTCCAAAAATAGCAGGTTTCTATATATAGTAAGTTTCCATAAATAGCATGTTTCTATAAATAGCAGGTTTCTATAAATAGCAGGTTTCTATAAATAGTAAGGTTTACATAAATAATATCAAAATGACATTTTCTACCCCCCAACTTATTTTTCTCAGATCATAACAAATATAATAACATGCTTAAATCAGACCCCAAAGTTTCAGAAATTACAAAACACCCCCTTATACTTTTAAAACTCAAATCGGGTAACAAATAAGTGCACAAAACCCTAATTAACATTTTCCCCAATAATTACACAATTTTTATACATTCATTAGCATGTATTGGACCTGGGAAAAATATAAAAACCCTAACCCTAATTCGTTTTCCAATTATTTGCTTCCTTTTCTCTTTATTTCGCAAATCGGCAAAGTTATTAAATCCCAAATAATTATTTCAAGCCTCTTAAAAATTTAACCAACAATTTATCATCTACATGATATATGCTACCTTATAAAATTATAAAATCAATTTTACAAATTATTTTTATGCCGATTACAATACTAGCTAGAAATTAGGGTTTCGAATATGATTTGATTTATAAAATCAAAATAAAATGAATGAACATTTTTCTTATGCATAGATCGAATTTATATGATGAAAAGTGAGTTGTAAAAATACCTTGGATGATCCTTAGGGATTTTATGAATTTATGAACCCGGTAGAGCTTTTCGAACCCAAATCAATAACCAAAATCGAACCAAGCACACCCCAAGCTTCCCACTATTTTTCCCACACTCCTTAGCCTTCAAATGATCTTAGAAAAATCGCACAAGTCCTGGAAAAATTCTTTGTGCCGCCACTTAATTTATTTAGGGTTTCGGAAATTGGTTTTAAGAAATTTACAAATGAAAAATGTATATAAAAGATATACTAAAGAATAATGCCGAGATTTTGGGTTTTTCAAAGGGATAAAATCAGATTTTAATTTTGCCTAAATTATTTTATAATTATCCTATTTTATTTTATATTTAATTTGTATAATATAAATAATTAACTTTTAATAATTTCGGCAAAATACATATATATAAGTAATAATTATTTTTCTTGCATAATATAAGATATTTTAATCTTACATAAATTTTCATAATTATTTTCATAATTGCTAAATATTGTATTTTCATAATTTCTATAATTAAACTGAAATTTGTTTAAACTTTTATAGATTTTCTTGCATTAGGGGTATTTTGGTAATTTTACACTTATTGAAATTTTTAGGTTTTACAACTCTTCCCCCCTAAAAGAAAAATTCGTCCTCGAATTAGAAACATGATACGACTGAAAAGAACATACCAGATCATGGAAGAAAATGAGGATAAGAAGTCCGTATAGACTCCTCGGTCTCCCAAGTGGCTTCCCGCTCGGGATGATTCCTCCAAAGAATTTTGACAAAAGGGATCGTCTTGTTCCTCATGACTCTGTCCTGACGGTCTAGAATAGACTCAGGCTCTTCCGTAACAGTAAATACTACTGTTCATCAGGGGTTTAAATTTTTATAAATATAATATTTTGATAAATTATCTTAATACTAATCCAAGGATATAAGGAACTCGAGAAACGGAATTATAATGAACGAGTTATGATTTAAACAAACTACGTATAATTAATTCTATAAAAATAGTTTTTATAAACTGTCATGAACAGTAATAGTTACTGTTCATCAGAGGGTTAAATCTTATAAAAATGATGTTTTGATAAATTATTTTAATACGGAGACGTGGACATAAGAAACGTATAAAACGGAGTCGAAACGATAAAGATATGAAGTTTTAAAACTCGCGCGCATTACTTATATTTTTTTATAATCTTTTATAAAAAATTAAATTAATAATGACATATCATTATTAGACCATACTTTTTACAAATGATGCGTTAGTAAATAAAAAATAATATTTTCTTTACGAGTACAAGTATATACACTTTCATTTAACAAAGTACGAGTTAATTATTGTTTTAACTTTTAAATAATTAATAAAAACTATTAGGTGGTGGTGTAGCTATACAACATGTGATGTTTTATTTATATGAAATACATTATACTCATACGGCTATTTAATTAATTAGGTTGCATTCAAATTGCCAAGCGATTCGCCATACTTGATTTAGATAATCTTTCATCTCTTACGGTGAGTTCTAGGCCCCGCTTTTACTCATTTATATTGTTTTACAACTTTGGGGTGTGTAAAAATGCATTGTTTTTACATTCGGGAGCAAGTACTCTTTTAAAATATTCGATTTGGCCTGAGAGCAAACCCATATGCCCTCATAATGAACTGTCAATTGCAGTTAGCGAGCGCGTTTGTTTTGGATTTGAGCTATTTGGGATTGACATCACGTGCGGGTGGTAGCGCTCATCATGTTTCGACTGTACTGAAACATCGATACGTTAATAATGTCGGAACAATTTGGTTGTTGCGGGTTGAACTTCTTCTTGGGCACATTTTTGCATTTAATTTGCATTCATTTTTATGTCAGTGATTTCGGTGTCTGGAGCTTAGTGCACTTCAGGAATTAACTTTTTAGATTCTGTAAGTGTTTTCTATGTCTTACATTGGAATTGTTGTCGGGTATGATTTATATGCTCATTGTTCTACTACCTGTGAAATGCATCCTAAACTTTATGTTGACGTTGTTATATGCTGGTTGTGCTCAGGTCATTTTGGTTCGAGTAGATACTTGGAGACTTTGTTGGTCATCATTTTGGAGGATTTTACGTTTATTGTTTTGGAGGCTTTTCACATGGTTGGGTTGTTGGGTGTTGGAAAGTTTTTCGTGTACTGGTGTTGGGTGGTTCGAGTGTGTTGCGGCGGCGAGGGGTTCATTTTATTGGCGTGGGTTGCTTTAGGTGATTGGGGTTTTAGTCGATGTGGTGTGGGAGGGGATGGTGAGAGGGCAGTGGGGACGAGGTTGGTTTTTATAGAGCATACGGATCGTGGCAAGGGAGATAAATGGGGGGGGGGGGGGTCTGGTCTTAAAGTTTGGAGTTTTAAAGTCTTAAAGTTGAAAGTTATAAAGTTTAAGGTTGAAATTTTTTTAAAGTTTAATATTTGGAGTCTTAAAGTTTAAAGTTTAAGGTTTAGAGTTTAAAAGTATTAAAGTTTTAAAGTTAGGAGTTTAAACGTGTAAAGTTTTAAGGTTTTAACAGTTTAATGTCTTTAATGTGTAAAGTTTAAAGTTTAAAGTTTAAAGTTGTAAAGTTTAAAGGTTTAGTTTTTAAATAAAAGTTTTACGGTTTTACAGTTTGAAGTTTTAAAGTCTTTAAGGTTTATAGTTGTAAGGTTAAGGTTTAAAGTTTAAAGTTTGGAGTTTACGGTTTTAAAAGTCTAGAGTTTCAAGTTTTCAAGTTTAAAGTTTAAAAGCTTTAAAGTTTAAGTTTTAAGTTTTAACGTTTAAAGTTTTTAAAGTTATAAAGTTTTAAAGTTTAAAGCGGTAAAGTTTAAGTTTTCAAGTGGTATAGTTTAAAGGTTTAAAGTTGCAAGTTTAATGTTTAAAGTTTAATGTTTAAAGTTTAAAGTTTAAGGTTCAAGTTTAAAGTTTTATAGATTTTAAAGTTTAAAGATAAAGGTTTAAAGGTTAAAGTTTAAGTGTAAAGTTTAAAGTTTTAATGTTTTAAAGTTTAAGGTTTTAAAGTTTAAAGTTTTGATTTTAACGTTTAAAGTTTAAGGTTTAAACGTTTAAAGTTTTAAGGTATTTTAAAGTTTAAGGTTTCAAGTTTAACGGGGTCAGGTTAAAATTTAAAGTCTTGCGTTTACTGTTAATGTTTTTAAAGTTAAAGTTTAAGTTTTGAAGTTTAAAGATTTAAGCGTTTAAGGTTTCGGTTTAAAGTTAAGGTTTAAAGGTTAAATTTTAAAGTTTTAAAGTTTAGGTTTGAAGTTTAAAGTTTTAAAGTTTTAATGTTGGAAGGTTTAAAGCGTAAGGTTTTAAAGTTTAAAGTTTTAAGTTAAAGTTTAAGTATAATGTTTAAAGTTTAAGTTTCAAAGTTTTAAAGTTTAGTTTAAAGTTGAAGTTTCCAGTTGAAGGTTGAAATGTGTACAGTTTAAGGTTATAAGGTTTTAAGTTTAAAGTTTAACGTTCAAGATTAAGGTTTTAAAGTTTAAGTTTAAATTTTACAGTTTAAGGTTTACGGTTTAAAGTTTAAAGGTTTAAGGTTAAATTTTTAATGTTTTCAGTTTAAAGTATTAAGGTTTAACGTCTTAAAGATTAACGTTTAAAGTTTAAAGTTTAAGTTTTAAGTTTCTAGGTTTAAGGTTAACGTTTAAAGTGTAAGGTTAAGTTTTAAGTTTTGATGTTTAGGTTTAACTGTCTAAAGGTTAACGTTTTGCAGTTGAAGTTTAATGTGTTAACAGGTTTAAGCTTTAAGCGTTATTGCAGTTTAAGGTTTAAGCGTTTCCGTTTCGGGTTAAAGTTTATGTTTTAAGGTTTAAACCGTTTAAGTTTAAGTTTAAAGTTTAGAGTTTAGAAGTTTAAAGTTTAAAGTTTAATGTTTTAAGTTCAAGGTGTAACGATAACCGATAAAGTTTAAGTTTAGGCTGTAAAGTTTAAAAGTTTCAAGGTTTAAATTTTAATGATTTTAGGTTTAGAAGTTTAAAGTTTGTGGTTTAAGGTTTAAAGTTTATAGTTTACAGTTTAAGGTTTAAATGTTTAAAGTTAAAGGGTCCGTTAAAGTTTAAAGTTTAAAGTTTCAGTTAAGTTTTAAAGTTTACAGTTACAGTTTAAAGTTTAAAGTTTAACGTTTAAGGTTTAAAGTTTAAGGTGTACAGTTTTAACGTTTAAAGTTTTAAAGTTTTAAGTATTCAAAGTTCTAAGGATTACTGTTTTAGAGGTATAAAGTTTAAGTTTTGATGTTTAACGTTAAGGCTATTAAAGTTATTAAGTTTAAGGTTTAAAGTTTAACGGGTTTAAGGTTTACAGTTTTAAAGTTTATAGTTTATTGTTTACGGGTTTAAGTTTTAACGTTTTAAAGTGTAAAGTTTAAAGTTTAAGGTTTAAAGTTTAACAAGTTTAAAGTTTAAAGGTTTAAAGTTTAAAGTTTCAGGTTTTATGTTTCACAGGTTAAGGTTTCAATTTTTAAAGTTTGGAGTTTAGAGTTAATGTTTAAACGGTTAAGATTTAAGTTTTGCAAGTTTAAAGTTCTAAAGGTTTAACTGTGTAAGTGTTAAACGTTTAGTTTTGATAGTTTACGTTTGCAGTTTAACGGTTTACAGTTTAAGTTTAAGGTTTCCAGCTATTAAATTTTACAAGTTTAACGTTAACAGTATAAAGTTTAAAGTTTAAAGTTTAAAGTTTAAAGTTATAAAGTTAAAGTTTATAGTAAAAGTTTAACGTTTTAACGTTTCACAAGTTTCAAAGTTTCAAGTTTAATGGTTGCAGTTTAAAAGCTTAAGGTTTAAGTTTAAAGTTTAAGGGTTGCCCAGTTTGAAGTTACAGTTTAAAGTTTGAAGTGTAAAGTTTTAAAGTTTAAAGTTTTAATGTTTAAATCTTTAAAGGGTACGGTGAACTTTTCAGGTTTGAAGTTTCCGGTTTCAATGTTTTCAAAGGGTTACGTTTAAGTTTTGGGAGTTTAAGTTTAAAGTTTACGGGTTTTAAGTTTTCAAGTCTTAAGGTTTTAACGCGTT
>BQNB010008004.1:2722-5222 GCA_026074375.1 Tanacetum coccineum | reverse complement strand
AATATATATGTATTTATATAAATAAAACATCACATGTTGTATAGCTACAACCCACATAATAGTTTTAATTAATTATTTAAAGTTATTAAAACAATAATTAACTCGTACTTTGTTAAATGAAAGTGTATATACTTGTACTCGTAAAGAAAATATTATTTTTTATTTACTAACGCATCATTTGTAAAAAGTATGGTCTATAATGGATAGGTCATTAGGTATTTTAAATTGTTTTATAAAAGATTATTATAAAATTAAAAGTAATGCGCCGCGAGTTTTAAAACTTCCATATCTTTATCGTTCTCGACTCACGTTTTATACGTGTCTTATGTCCACGTCGCCGTTTATTAAAATAAATTTATAAAACATCATTTTTATAAAGATTTAAACCCTCTGATGAACAGTTAACTATTTCTGTTCATGGACCAGTTTATAAAACTATTTTTATAGAATTAATTTACGTTAGATTTTGGGGTTTTTTTTTTTTTATTTTAATATCATAATCGTTCATTATAATCCCGTTTCTCGAGTTCCTTATATCCTTGGATTAGTATTAAGATAATTTATCAAAATATTATATTTATAAAATTTAAACCCCTGATGAACAGTAGTATTTACTGTTCATAACACAGTATAAAAATTGTTTTTATAGAATTAATTATATATAACTTGTAAAATACGTAACTTGTTCGTTATAATTCCGTTTTCGAGTTCTTTATGTCCGTGGGTTCGTATTAAGGTCTTTTATCAAAATATTACATTTTATTAGGTAAAAATTGTTTACCTCTGATGAACAGTAACTTTACTGTTCATCACAGTTTATAAAATTGTTTTTAATAAGGTTATGCTATATATATAACTTATAAAATCCACCCGTGGTAAACCTAAAAAATCTGCAATAAGAGTAAAATGACCAAAAAATGCCCCTAATGCAAAGGAAAAATGCATAAAAGCTTAAATAAATTAATTTAAGTGTTTAGAAATTATGGAAAAATAAAAAATATTGGCATTTATAAATTTTGCAAGATTAAAATATCGTATATTATGGCAAGAAAAATAATTATTACTTTATATATATGTATTTTGCCAATTATTAAAAGTTATTATTTATATTATACAAAGTAAATATAAAATAAATAGGATAATCATAAAATTTATTTAAGGCAAATTAAATCTGATTTTATCCCTTTTGAAAAACCCAAAAATCTCGCATTATTCTTTAGTATATCTTTTATATAATTTTTCATTTGTAATTTTCTTTAAAAACAATTTTCTGAACCTAATAAATTAAGTGGCGGGTACAAAGAATTTTTCCTGGACTTATTGGTGATTTTTCTAAGATCATTTGAAGGCTAAGGAGTGTGAGAAAAATAGTGGGAAGCTTGGGAGTGCTTGATTCGATTTTTTAGTATTGTTTTGGGTTCGAAAAAGCTCTATCGGGTTCATTTACAATCATTTAATTTTCCCTAAGTATCATTCCAAGGTATTTTTACACTACTCTTTTATCATATAAAATTCGATCTAATCGCCATAATAAAAATGTCAAATTTTCATTTGATTTTGATTTTATTTATAATTATCATATTCGAAACCCTAATTTCTAGCTAGTATTGTAATCGGCATAAAAATAATTTGTAAAATTGATTTTATAATTTTATAAGGTAGCATATATCATGTAGATCTCAGATAAATTGTTGGTTAAATTTTTAAGAGGCTCGAAATAATTATTTGGGATTTAATAACTTTGCCGATTTGCGAAATAAAGAGAAAAGGAAGCAAATAATTGGAAAACGAATTAGGGTTAGGGTTTTTATATTTTTCCCAGGTCCAATACATGCTAATGAATGTATAAAAATTGTGTAATTATTGGGGAAAAATTCAATTAGGGTTTTAGTGATTTAATTGTTACCCGATTTGCTAATTAAAAGTATAAGGACTTGTTTTGTAATTTCTGAAACTATGGGGTCTGTTTTAGGCATGTTATTATATTTGTATGATCTGAGAAAAATAAGTTGGGGGGTAGAAAATGTCATTTTGATATTATTTATGTAAACCTTACTATTTATAGAAACATGCTATTTATGGAAACTTACTATATATAGAAACCTGCTATTTTTGGAAAGTACCCAATATAACAAGAATACTAATCATGAAACATACTAATCATGGAATATGTTAATCATGGAACGTACTAATCAAGGAATCATGCTAATTATAAAAAGTTACTAAAAATAGAAAGTTACTAAAAATAGAAAGTTACTAAAAATAGAAAGTTACAAAAAATGGAAAGTAACCTTAATCATGAACAAGTAACTTATATATGTCCTTTAACATGTAGATCGCATTAAGCAGGAGTAGCTTCCATCTTCTTATCCATCTCTTTCCGTTACTGCTGGACATAAGGTACGGATATTCCGTCCTTTCAGTAAGGACATTCTTTCTTTTCATGATTCATCCCCAGAACTGCTATGCTTCCCCATTTTTATGTCTTTTGCCATGATCC
>BQNB010008003.1:2913-90228 GCA_026074375.1 Tanacetum coccineum | reverse complement strand
CTTCTTTACTTCTTAAGTTGTTTTATGATAAATTTAAGAAGCTGATAAGCCATTTCACTTTCATAATCAATATTAAGCTTCTTTTCCAACATTATTAAAATTGTAAGTGGTGCAAGGGGATACTTCTTCTCTACCAACATGTAAATCTGTATATGCTGCATCCTCAAGGAATGTACTCCACATGAGTCATACAACTTCTAATCCAACACTTTGTATGTTTGTTGATTCCTCCATACTTAATCTTCTACACGTGGTTCAAACATTGTTTTCAAATCACCCAATAACAACAAATCTAAGTATTCCACTGGCTTTGTTGACTCATATTTAGCTTTTACCAACTTGTATAGATCTTCCAAATCTTCCCTGTCAAAACTTTTAAGCATTTGACTAAAGAACATGTACATTTGAGACTTTCCATCAACTCTCATTATTTGATAATAGCTTTTTCTTCCTTCTTTATAAATCTTCCAGCCAATAATACTTGGAGACTTAACAACTAAAGGTATAGCATCAATTGCTACTTCTTCTTCATATGGAATAATTTTCATTAACTGTTTAAGCTTTGCTGTTTCTTTGTCATCTTCCACTTTTTGCTTCTTTGTAATCTCTTGTATCAGCTCTATTCATGCTCTCTTTTCTTTGCCTTCCACCAACTTTGTTTTAAAATCTTCAAATGTATTTACCCTTTTGAATGCTCTGTCAAAAATCTCTTGGATAGAATCAAAATCTTTCAACTTCAAATCATTGAACTTGTATCCTTTCATGTTCTTTAGGTAAGTACACATTATCTTTTTCTGTTGAGCTTTTGTTGGTGGTTTGTTTCTTTTCTCTTCTGCTCTTTTAGCTGCAAAATGTTTTCTTTTTTCTCTAAGAGTTGTTGAAATAATGTAGCCTTTTCTTCAACAAACAACTCTTCTTGTTCTTATGCTTGCAATCTTTCAGCCAATTGATAATCAGCATCAATCTTTGCCTGTATATCATCCCATGTTTCAATCAAGGCAATATTGGCTTCTTTTTCTTTTTCAGCTTTCTCTCTTGCAAGTCTTTCTTCTTCATCAAATTCAGCTTGTAACTTTAAAGCAACTTCTTCATCAAGCCTACTTAGATCTTTCTTCTTCATAGGCTTTACAGGTTCTATCAATATCCCTTTACCTTTGTTCTGTGATTGTTGTTAAGATAGTTGTGAAGATATTATTGTTGTAGATTCACCCGGCTCTTGTATAACAACCCCTTTCACCTTGGGTTTTGTACTCTTCATTTCTATAAGTGCTTGAGCCAAAGTAATTTCACCAGCATCATCTTTTTCATTAGCAGCAACTTCTTGTTCTGCAACAAACACCTCCTCACCATCTAAAACATTCACATCAAACATCTCTTCATCCACATTTTGAACACTAACCAGTGTAATTTCTCCATCTGCATCAATAGCATCAATCCTCCCATGTTTGGATGCATCCTCACCTAAACTTTCTTCATTATCAGAGGATTCTACCCTATCTGTCAAACCAACTTTGTATAATCTCTTCAGCTTATGAGTTCTTGACCTATCTTTCTTTTCAAGCTTCTTGACCCTCCTTTTCAAACTAGCAATTTCATTATGTTGAGAGGTCTTTGTCTTCTCCAAATCAAGAACTCAGGTTTGTAAAGTGGTATACAGTGCCATCAATTCATCAAGTTTAAGTCTATCCTCATCACTTCAAAGTGTGTTACCTCTTGCGAGTAGTGAATCATTAGAATGTTTAGATACACTCTCAAACCTAGTTTGAGCAATAGTATCCCCCATGGTTTCTTGGCACCTGGGACCACCACCTGAAGTAGTTCCTAGGGAACTAGATTCATTAGGTGTTGCCTTAGATCGGGTCTTAATTATGTTACCACTGTCCTGCTCTGCTTCTAAGCTAGAAGCAGTAGTAGTAGCCCTCACCAAACTGTCACCCAACTCCTTATAGACAACCTCATCTGTAACATTTTCACTAGGATCACTAGGCTGAGGTACCTGAGTGTCCTTTCTTTTAGGCTTCCTAGGTTTTTGTGTCTTTTGAGTTTGATTTGATGATTGAATAATGGTGGGTGTGTGATGGGGATCAGTTGGATTTGCTGAACCTTCACCCAATTCTGATTGGTTTTGTACCACCATTGTTTGTAATAAAGGTGTTACTCTACCATAAAAACCTTTGCCTACCCTTCTCATATTGCCAAAAATCTTTTTAGTGTGAGAGGGTGCAATATAAATTCACTTGTGAGTTGGCATCCCATCAAGTTGTTGATCCAAAAATACTTGTACAAACCTTGGATACATCAAAAATTTGCTAGAAAAATTATCCAAGTTTCTGATCATACTTTCAAAAATAAATTTTGAAAAATTGAACTTTTGGTTTGTAGCTAAACAAATAATGGCAGATGCCATAGTACTACTAAACTCATTCCATGTAGTAGTCTTTGGACTTAGACATTGTAGAATAGTATGAATTAGAAATTTCCATTGTGGAGAAAAGAATGGTTTATAGAAAGTTAGTTTTTGTGAAACTTTCTCATACCCCATCAATGCAAGTTGTTCAAAGATGGTAGAATTTGGTAAACACTCAACACCTTCCTCATCTGCTAGTTGAAGGTCTCTTCTAACAAATGCTTCAGTGACAAATATCTTCTTGCCACCCACTAGAGCATGTAACTATGCTTCCCCATTGATAGTTTTTGCCTTGACAGTAGACCAGAACTGTTTGATGCATGAAGTATATATAGTAGGATTAACCGTTAATGCATACCGTATAGGGCGTGCATTCAAAAAATCCACAATTTGTTCAAACCCATCACTTTCTGTGGGTTTAGACAAAAATACGACCACATTATAAGTATCAGCAAACTTTAGAGTCGTCATTTGTGTTGGGTTTTGATAATGGATGATAAAATTGAGTTAGGGTTTGTAGTTAGAGAGTATTTGAAAGAGTGAAATTGATTAAAGGATCGATTAAACCCTTAATCGAAGTATTTATGAAAATACCCTCAACAACATTAACTTTTACCCAGCAGTAGTAAGTTATGCCTAGCAGCATTAACTTTGACTTACCAGCATTAACTCTAATTCCATTCTAAACAACATTCCCATCATCAATCTAACACTTTTCTTTGCTTTTCCTGCAAAATGTTAGTCCAAAAACCAAGAAAACACAAGCCATAACAATTTTCACAATTATCATAGTATTAATTATACCTAGTTGTAGTAAGTATAACCAACAGTAGAAACTTAGCAGTATTAAGTATAACCAGCAGTATTAATTATACTTAACAGCAAAAACTTTTGATGACATGAATAACATTACTAATTCATATAAAACTCTACAAAACATAAAGAGATAAAAGACATTAAAAATTTAGCATTCCAATACTAGAAATTAAATATTGAAATCTACTTACATCAAAAGCTTTTGTAAGCAAATCTGCAACATTCTTGTCAGTATGGATTTTGACCATTTGAATCAATTTCTTTTCATTGCAATCTCTAATAAAATGATGTCTGATCTCTATATGCTTTGTTTTTTAATGAAAAATAGGATTTTTAATTATCTCCTGTTGTAGACTTCCTATCCAAGCTTGCTCCAACATAATCACTATCAGTGTATGCCACCAAATCAAAAGGAGAATCTTTTGAATACCAAAGGCCTAATTTTGGTTAAACTTATAAGTACCTAAAAATCCTTTTAACAGCGTGAAGATGTGAAACCGTTGGATTGACTAGGTATCTAGCATAGGCACACACTGCAAATATGATGTCAGGTCTTGAAGATGTAAGATACATCAATGAACCAATCATTGACCTATACATATGAACATCCACTTCTTCACCATCTTCATCCTTGAGCAGAGGCTTTTGAGTTTCCATTGGTGTGCTTGCAGTCTTGACTTATGTAAACCTAAATTTCTTTAATATTTCCTCAACATATTTATCTTGACTAATAAATATGCCATCCTTCTTCTGCTTCACTTGTAATCCCAAGAAGAATGTAAGTTCTCCCATAGAACTCATCTGAAATTTCTCATGCATCAACTTCTTAAATGCAATGCATAGCTCCTTCTTTGTTGAACCAAAGATGATATCATCCACATAAACTTGGACCAGCAAAATATCACCTTTGTGCCTTTTGATGAATAAGGTCTTGTCAATTTTCCCTCTTTGAAACCCATTGTCCAACAGATATGTTGACAAGGTTTCATACCAAGCTCTAGGAGCTTGATGTAGTCCATACAATGCTTTTTCAACCTTGTATACTCTATCAGGAAAGTCTAGATCTTCAAATCCTGGTGGTTGACATACATACACCTCTTCTTCAATCTTCCCATAGAGAAAAACACTTTTTACATCCATTTGATACACCACAAAATCTTTAAATGAAGCATAAGCTAAAAATAGCCTAATTGCTTCAATTCTTGCAACAGGGGCAAAGACTTCATCATAGTCAATCCCTTCTTCTTGTGTGTACCCTTGAGCAACCAATCTTGCTTTATTTCTTATCACAATTCCCCTTTCATCCTTTTTATTCCTGAAAACCCATTTAGAGCCTATAGCCCTTTTTCCATTTGGTAAATCCACTAAAGTCCAAACTTCTTGTAACTTGAATTGTAGAAGCTCTTCCTGCATAGCCTCTATCCAGCTTGGATCCTTCAATGCATGAATTACCTTTTTGGGTTCTTCCTGTGATAAAAAGCAAGCAAACAAGCAGTTTTGAAGGTCTTTATGGTTTGTTCTTTGTTGAATAGTACTAACAAACCCATGTTCCTCCAAATTCTTTGACATCTTTCTTGTTTGTGTAGCTGATTGCAAATCTCCAATCACTTGATCAAGAGGATGATCTTTATGAATTCTTGTAGTTGGAATAGGACTGACTTGGATTGTTGTATCCAAATTGTTCATGTCAGCCTCTGCACCATCATCTTCATCATCTCTTGAGAAGTCAAATATGCTATCATCTTCCAAAGCAGGCATATTTGGATCAAATGGAAGTTCAATGCTTGTTTTTCCACCAACAACATTAACCTCATTTGTGCCAGCAGCATTAACAGTTGAACTAACAGTATTAACATTGTTAGTGCTGTTAACATTATCTTCCTTCTCTTGATCTTTACATTCACTATCTTTTCTTGGATCTTCATCAACCTTCTTTCCATCATCACTTGAAGGTTTGGATCCATCATCATGAGAACTCTTTGGATCTTGGGAATATGGTGGATCAGCAGTCCATAATGGTAGCAAAATATAATCTTTGACAGGTTCTGTCTCCTTTCTAGCTTGACCTGCATTATCACTTGCTTTTGTACCTGCAAAACCATTAGACTGTGTACCTGCAACAATTGGCTCATAATTCATTGTTCTTGTTAGTGCATCAATATCAAATAGCCAATCTGGTCCACTACCTACAACATTAGGTGTACTCTCACTAAACCTAATATGTAAGTTTTCTTCCACTATCCTTGTTCTACTATTGAATACTCTAAAGGCTTTACTATTTAAAGAGTATCTAACAAAGAAACCTTCATCAGCCTTACCATCAAATTTGCCTAAGTGATCTATGGTATTAAGAATAGTAACAGGACACCTAAATGGTCTCATAAAACTTAAAGTTGGTGTTCTACCATGAAAAAGTTCATATGGGGTCTTGTTATGAGGCTTAACTACTAACACTCTATTTTGCACATAGCAAGCAGTATTAACTGCTTCTGCCCAAAAAGTAGTTAGCAACTTAGAATCAGCTAGCATAGTCCTAGCAGCCTCAATTAGTGTCCTATTCCTCCTCTCAGCAACTCCATTTTGTTGAGGAGTTCTAGCTACACTAAATTGTCTCAAAATACCCTTCATTTCACAAAACTAATTCATTTCTCTATTTTTGAACTCAGTCCCATTATCACATCTAATCACCTTAACCTTGTGATCTACTAGATTTTCTATCCTGTTAAAAATGACTTAAGAATGCCCACTATCTCAAATCATTAAGTAGCTAGAAATAAAACCTATGTAAACCTACTGCTAAATCATCTGTGACAACTAGCAATACATTTCCTCTTAAGGCTTTTACAAATTTAGACCAAACAAGTCCATATGCAACAAATGTAAAGGAAGACAGATTGAGTTCTCTTTTTGGACTTAACCAAGAGGCTGCTGGTGCTTCTTTCCTGTTGACAAGCAACCACAGATTTGATGCAATTTTTAAAAAGTAAGAAGGTAAACCTACAATATTAGTCCCTTAACCAATTTATTCATGGTTTTAAAATTTAAGTGACCTAGCCTTCTATGCTTAAAGTTTAGATTCATCAGATGGATTTGGGGGCCCCTTTTGCAAAAAGACTAGTTAGTCCTCCTTTATGAACTATGTTTCTTTAAAGGCAAACACTTATACATATTGTTCTTTCTAGGAACTCTAAGTAAAACTTAACTTTCATCAATTAACTTAAAGTTTGGAGATAAAACAATACATTAAGTGTCATTAAAAAGAACACTATTCTTTTTATCACATATTTGTGAAACACTAAAGAGATTAAACTTTATCTCTCTCACAAAATACACATATTTTAAAATCTAGATTACCAGTTTTAATGGTATCTTTTTCTGTGATTTTCCCTCCTTTAGGGTTCCCTCCAAAAGCAACATATCCTCCATCTATCTCTTCATAATCTGTAAGATAAGACATGTTCCCTGTCATGTGCCTTGAGCATCCATTATCAATCACTCCTTGATCCTGTAAATCCATTTATGGATTACCCTGCACATTAGATAAGAAAATCAGTTTCTTTTGGTGACCCAAGCCATCACTGACTTGGATCTGCCTTGTGCATCAATATAATCTAACTTTTTTTAGGGTAATTGATGCACTGTTGTGTTTAGAAACATGGTCTAAAACTTTATGCTTTGGTTTCCAAACCCAACAAGCTGAGGCCTTAATAACATTAAAATTATTTCCCTTAACAGCATTAATTACTACTTTTGGCCTATCAATATTAAAATTATTACCCCTAACAGTATTAAACCTTTGATTAATATTACTGATTTTAAATGCTGTGTTCTTATGAATAGGACTCTTAACAGTTGAGTGTGCTGTTTTAGAAAGATATGACATTGGTCTAGCAGCATTCAGTGTTGTTTTTGAGTGAGCAGTATTAACTTGTCTAACAGTATTAATCAATACTGCTGTTTTTAAAATATTTTGTCTAGCAGTTTTAATTGATACTAAATCAGACTTTATTAGTACTGCTCTTGGAACCAAGTTCTTTTTTTAGACAGGGGGTGATATTTTTAGCAAAGTTGTGATGATTCACTCCTTTGAGCGATTGTTCCAAACAGGTTTTAACCATCCTTGGAATTTTGAAACTGATCTTTTTTGATGGTAAATTGCAAACAACTGCAAATGATCAAAGCTTCCACACACAAAACAGGCCTTATTAAACATCACAAATCGCTTCCTAGTTTTTTGAGCATATAATAGTTCTAAATTTCATTTGATTGCCTCTTGGAATGTGAGTGTTTTGCCTATGTTTCTCAACTTGTTTAACAGTTTTCCTTGTTGTCTAGACATGACAAACTCTTTCTCAACAATACTAGGCCTAACTATTTTCTTTTTAATTTTAGGCTGAGACACAACCCTCTCCTCATCTATCGATAGCCCATTCTTCAATACTTGGGCATCATCATACCCTAACTACCTTTAGGCTCTTCTTTACTAACATTCGCTTTAACACTTCTTAACTACAGGCTCATTAACAAACTCATCTAAACCAGTAAAAGACAAGTCATGTGTTGGAGGCATGAAATTTCCTATGTAAGGAGGTGGAACTGCATTATAATTTTCATAGCCTAAACCTTTCATGTAATTGTCGACTATCTGACACTATATGAGCTCGTTTAAACTTTTAGATGCATGTTCAAATTTATCTACATTAAGTTGAATGCCATCTTTTTCTATTTGAACTATTTCAAGCTTCTTCCTAAGCTCTCTAATAGTTATTTCTCATATATGAATTTCAAAATTTAAGCCCTTAATATCTTGTAAATAAATAGACTCATTTGCTTTATAAACTTCAAGTTTTTCTTCCACTGACTCTAAACCTGTCTTATAACCTAGAACCATTAACTTAGATTTCTTTAATTAGATACCTCTGAGTTAGGACTTGAAGATGATAAACCCATGAGTGCATAATTAGACCCTTCTTCTACCTGATCACTCCATTCATATCCACCAAGACCATCACATGATACTAAAGCTATGGAAGTAGATGTTTCCACAGGCACACTCCTTTTTAAGCTTTCCTTGTTCTTGTTGTCTTGATTTCTTAGAGCTCTGCACTCCCTAACAAAATTTCCCCGCTTGTGGCAGTTGTAGCACTCCACTTTGGACTTATCAAAACCAATAGTCTCATTGCCATTAACAGTAAGCTTCCTTCCTGTATTCTTCAAAAACCTTCTTGACCTCATAGTCAACATGGCCATTTGCCATCTCAAATCCATCTCTTCCATGTTATCTGGATGGATTTGTTGCAAGTCCTTATGTACAAGTTGAGGACTATTTGGTTGACTAGCAAAGAATGCACAAATAACAGCATCACTAAAGTTATCAATATTTGTAGAGTTAGCAGCATTAATGTAACACCCGCCCCGAGGGGCATCGGATTGCGCATCAGAAATTAGCAATTTGGTGTTACTAAATAGCATCCTTTACTGCAAATATAGAAAACGACCTAAATAAGACGTTTAAACCACATGTGTTCCATAATTACTCGAGTATAAAAGGTGTTTAGGTCCCACAGAATCGTAACCCCAACCATACAGTATTTGAAAGACAATTGTTTTTCAAAATAGAAATACATTGTTTTAAGACATAACACAAGACATTGTTTATGAATGACCGGAACACACAAGTACATTTCCTTTAATTCAATCACCATACACGCACGACACCTCCACGCCATCGTTGCCTTCAGCCTTGATTACCTGGGATAAAACATGTTTAAAATGTCAACAACAAAGTTGAGTGAAATTCATAGAGTTTAAAGTAATCAGTAAGTAAAGATCTTTGAACAATATAAATCAGTTCTCTGGAAAACAAAGCAACAAATGCAATTTATATCAAAACTTCTTTTCTTTTTACGCATTAAGCTCATACAGAGGAACGTTAACAAAGCATATGGCATTTTCATATGTTTAAGTTGCCCGCAAACAGGTAAATTATTGTCAAATAAACCTTCTATATTTCTAATAACAAAATGTCCGTTTGACAGGGTGTTCACAAGGATTCAAACCCCGGAGTCAAACCCAATAGATCTATTTAATGCATTAGCGTTCACCCATTATAGGCGATTGACGGTTCATGAATTAAGGGACTTCGACAATAGCAACTTATGCGGAAACAATCTCATATCGGTCTAGCATACCATAAATCATATGTGTTCGATTTTATAAAACAAACATGTATCCCCCTCGCGGGTTTTAAAACATTTAAAATAGTTTCAAAAACCGCGAGCAATGAACTCACCTAAGCAAACAATCCAAATAATCATCATCAAGGCACAATAAAGCTCACTACTCAACCACGACCTATTTAATACATATAATTGCGTATTGACTATATTATTTAAAAATCATATAATGTATATATATATATATATATATATGTATTACTATTACGTATATATAATCATATACTAAAATCACGCAGGTGGCAGCATAAAAACATTTCGCTTGACATATTCATCAATTATTACAACGTTTCTTACAAAGTTTCTATTTTTAGAAAGTTTGCCGAAAGTAAGGATAATATAATCCAAACTTAGCATTTCATCTTAATTTAACTAACATTACGAACCCTTTACTTGTTATAAACTATATTCAAAAGTATACGCAAGTTTGACTTTCAAAAGTCAAACTTCGTAGTTGACTTTTTACCCTAAAATGACCCAAACTTGACTTGGCCGTAAAATCTTCGTTTTTAGGAGTTACAAGGCCCACCTTATATCAAAACGGACCTTAGAACATCCTTTATCATATTCAAAAGCCTAATTTAGATTTAAAGAATTTCTCGACACGCTATGACTAAGTCAAACTTTCTGGTCAACAAAAATCAATACAAAGTCATACAAAAACTTATTTTTGTCAAATTCCAATTATTCCAACATGCTTAACTAGCCTAAAAACATGTACTAAAACTATCAAACATGTGTTCATACTTGTAACACTTTCAAATCGATTTTGCACTTGAATCATCTAGCTACAATTACATATATGCAATAATTATCTAATTAATCAAACAAGAAACATAAACAAGTGCTCACAAAGGTAGAACAAAGCTTGACTATGGCTTCCCCTTTGACCTTAAGATCGAACGAATCACAAAGACCAACCAAACAAACTTTTCAAACCAAACCACTTCAATATAACAACAATCTATCACCCCTATACACTTCCTTATACACCAAATCAAGAGAAATTGACCAAAAACCCAACTTTCAAAATACTCATTGCATGTAAGGTTTTCTTAGTGGGATTTGTAAAGGATTGAACAAGGATTAATATGGTATAATCGGATTTAAATGCATGTAAGTAATAAATTTTAGATGGCAATGTTTGTGTGTGTGTTACTTCGATACGGCAACAAGGAAGGATAGGTGCAAGTGGATGAAAAAGATTTGTAAAGTGTAAAAATAGAAGTATTAGCTTCCTTTATGGAAGTAAACTTTGATCAATTGGCAATTTAGGTCCCTCCTTCTCATAAGTCCTTGCAAGTTTAATACAAATTGGTTATATTTCCGTTACTTAGCCGACCAAACACGGGTAACATCACGTTAATAAACATTTTTAAATCCGTCCCACTAAATATAGTTTAAAACCTTTAATAAAATATTAAACCACGTAAAACATGACCTTTAAACACGGTTTTTACAAAAACTCGGGAAACGACAAAAAATACAAAATTAAACAAGATTTACGCCTCTCGAAGCAATAAAATATAATTTTGTTGACTTTCTTAAATGCTAAAAGACAAATAGAAACTAAATCACCGGAAAAAAATTCACCCAATAAAATGGAAATTCTTATCAACCACATATAGCATAAACGACTATAATTATGTACGTAATTAAAAATAACTATCTTAGGCTAGGGATAGACGTTGACCTGAAATTCGGGTTGTTACATTCTCCCCACGTTTAGGGAGTGACATCCCGGCACTCAGCTCGTCTCATCCACTCTTTCCGCTTCGTTCTTACTTGTAAAGAGATGAGGGTACTTCTTCTTAATCTGATCCTTACGTTCCCAAGTAAATTCTGGACCTCTTTGCAAATTCCAACGAACTTTAACTATAGGTATCCGACTCTGCTTAAGTCGCTTAACCTCTTTATCAACAATCTCTACCGATTCCTCAATCATATGCAACTTATCATCAAGTTGGATCTCTTCCAAAGGAACAACAACTTCACCTTCCGCTAGATACTTTTTGAGATTCGAAACATGAAAAGTACTATGAATCCACTTCAACTCTTCAGGCAACTCTAATGTATACCTTGAATTGACCGATATAATGTGGACTTAACTTTCCGCGCTTTCTAAAACGCACAGCGCCCTTCCATGCCGACAGCTTAAGTAATACCATATCACCAACTTCAAACTCTAATGGCTTAAGTCTCTTATCTGCATAACTCTTCTGGCGACTACGAGCAGCTAACAAACGATTCTTAATCTGGACAATCTTCTCAGTCGTATCACGGATCAACTCTGGACCGGTAAGTTGGCTATCCCCAACCTCACTTCATCATACAGGCGATCTACACTTTCTTTTGTATAAAGCTTCATATGGTGCAGCCTTAATACTTGCATGATAACTATTATTGTACGAGAACTCGACCAATGGTAGATGGCGATCCCAACTACTTCCGAAGTCAATCACGCAGGCACGCAACATATCTTCTAATGTTTGTATTGTCCTCTCACTCTGACCATCCGTTTAAGGGTGGTAAGCAGTACTCAAATCTAAATTAGTCCCTAACGCTTCCTGAAGCGATCTTCAGAAATTGGACGTAAAATGCCTATCTCGATCCGAAATAATCGAAACAGGTACACCATGCCTACACACTATATCCTTCAATACAGTCCCGCGGAGTTTCTCTCCATACTATCCATTTTTTTTTCCCCCCCCCCCCCCTTCATAGGCAGAAATGAGCTTGCTTTGGTCAGCAGTCATAATAACCCAAATCGTATCATAACCCACTTGGCTTTTCTCGCAGTCCGCTCACCAAAATCCATAGTAAATTCTTTCCGATTTCCAACAGGAATCTCAGTTTTGCAGCAACCCAGACTTTTTTCTGATGCTAGCTTTAACTTTTACACAAGTTAAACACTTACAAACGTATTGTAGCGATATCAGCTTTCATATTCGGCCACCAATACAACAACTTCAAATCTTGATACATCTTATCTGATCCCGGATGGATAGAATACTTGGAATTATGCGACTCATGCATAACCAAATCTCTTAATCTACCGTATCGTGATAACCAAACACGATTACCAAAACAACATGTTCTATCGGGTCAAAACTCGAATATTGGTTTAATCAACCTTCCCAAATTTTCTGCCCTTACATTCTTTCTCTTCATTGCTTCCTTCTAAGCTTCACTAATCTGCTTAGGTAAATTGTTGTAAACAGTCATCATTAAAGCTCGAACACGTAATGGCTTATCCCTTTCCTTACGACTTAAGGCGTCAGCCACCACATTCGATTTTCCAGGATAATACCGTATCTCACAATCATAATCACTCAGCAACTCAATCCACCTTCGTTATCTCAAGTTCAACTCTTTCCGATTTAGGATATATTGTAGGCTCTGGTGGTCAGTGAAAACCACACATTTCGTTCCATACAAATAATGTCTCCATAATCTAAGAGCGAAAATAACAGATCCTAACTCCAAATCGTGAGTAGTGTAGTTTTCTTCATGGACCTTCAATTATCTACAAGCATATGCTATCACCTTTTCTCTTTGCATCAACACGGCTCCATAACCCTTAAGAGATGCGTCATAATACACCATGAAATCTTCCGTTCCCTCAGGCAACGCTAAGATCGGTGCACTACACAACTTCTGCTTCAACGTTTGAAAAGCTTCTTCTTCTTCACTTCCCCATTCGTACTTCTTATTTTTCTGAGTCAACTTAGTCAGTGGCTTAGAAATCAAAGAAAATCCTTCAATAAACCTTCGATAATAGCCCGCCAATCCAAGAAATTATCTCACCTCCGTTGGCGTCGTCGGTGCAGCCCAACTCTTAATGGCCTCGATCTTGGCAGGATCAACATGAACACCACTACGATCGATCACATGACCCAGAAATTGTACTGAATCTAACCAAAAATCACACTTTGAAAACTTGGCGTACAACTTCTCTTCCTTAAGCAGCTCCAGAATAATCCTCAAATGCTTCTCATGCTCTTCATCGTTCTTGGAATAAATCAAAATATCATCGATGAACACTATGACGAACTTATCAAGATATGGCTTGCATACTCGGTTCATCAAGTCCATAAACACAGCAGGCGCATTAGTCAATCCAAACGGCATTACTTGGAACTCAAAGTGACCATACCGAGTTCTAAATGCAGTAATCGGAATGTCTTCCTCTTTAATGCGTAACTGGTGATATCCTGATCGCAGATCGATCTTAGAATACACGCTAGAACCTTGCAGCTGATCAAATAAATCATCGATTCTCGGAAGAGGATAACGATTCTTGACAGTCAACTTATTCAACTCGCGATAATCTATACACATCCTAAAAGATCCATCTTTCTTCTTCACAAACAAAACCGGTGCTCCCCACGGTGACGAACTTGGACGAATAAATCCTTTCTCCAGCAACTCTTGCAATTGTACCGACAACTCTTTCATTTCAGACGGTGCCAATCTATACGGTGCACGTGCAACAGGTGCAGCTCCCGGCACTAGATCGATTCGAAACTCAACTTGCCTCGGCGGTGGCAGTCCTGGTAACTCCTCAGGAAACACCTCAGGAAAGTCACGAATTACAGGCACGTCTTCCAATCGTTTCTCCTTCGACTTCTTCTTCGTAACATGTGCCAAAAACAAATGACAACCTTGCTCAACGTACTTACGGGCCTTAATACACGAAATAACCTTCAATCGAGATCCACCTTTGTCACCTTCAACTATTAACGTCTTATTCTCATACGGTATACGAACAACTTTCTCGCCACAGACGATAACGGCATCGTGCTTGACAAGCCAATCCATACCGATGATGACGTCAAACGTACTAAGCTCAATCGGCATAAGATTGATTTCGAAAATATGGTTCACTAAACATAAAGTGCAACCTTTCAAAATAGTGTTCCTACTAACTATCCTTTCGTTAGCTAGATTTACTTCATAACTATCCTCTATTTTAATCGGTTTGATATCGAGCAATGAACTAAATCTAGTATTCACAAAACTCCTATCGGAACCCGACTCAAATAAAACAGAAGCATAGCGGTTATTTAGCAGAAACGTACCAGTAACCACATTTGGACCCTTTGGCTCAGCGTCCTTAATAACATAAGCTCGAGTACGAACTTCTCTAACTTCTTCTTGCTTAACCTTCTTCGGACATCGGTTCCTAGTATGACCTTGCTCACCACAATCATAACAAGTCGGGATGGGCTGAGCGTTAGCACTAGTAGCAACATTCTTCTCCTTACAATACCTCGACTTGTGTCCAACCTTTCCACACTTGTGACATTTGATCGTACACGGACCAACATGACGAGTAAAACAACGTTCACACAAAGGAAGTTTCCCATCAGTAGGAGCGGTAACCATGGCTCGTGCGTTACCTTGCTTTTGGTTATTCTGCAAAGTTTGACGTAGTTTTCCTTTTGAATTGCCCCTTAACCACTACTATTTCACTTGTGATTCTCCCACTTTCGCTTCTTTCCTTCCAGAATTCTTTCATTTCAAGCTTGCGACTTCTGCTCCATTAACTTGTGAGCCATACGTACAGCTTCGCTCAAATTTGCAGGCTTAGATGATGTCACTTCACCCTTGATGTTATTCGTTAACCCTCGGATATAAGCATCAACCTTCACTATTTCTGGTTCAACCATTCTTGGACACATCAATGCAAGCTCGTTGAACCTTTGAGTATAGGCAACAATGTCATACTCCTTAACCTTCAAGTCCTATAACGCATTCTCCAGACGTTGGATTCTCTATACGGGCGAACTCAGCATCCTCAATTGCTTCATGTTCAGACCCGAAAGGTATTTGGTATCACATTCTCCAAACTAATGTGCAACCTTAGAATTCCACCAAGTTAAAGCCCGACCTTCTAATGTAGCAGCAGCAAACCTTGCCTTCTTACCCTCTGCACATTCACTGATTCCAAAACACTCTCAGTTTTCTCAAACCATCTTCGTAATTCAATAGCTCCTTCAATCCCATGAAAAATATATGGGGGGGGGGAGGGGGGGGGGGGGGGATTGCACTTGATAAACCCACAATAGTGCACTCACGAACAACATGGTGCAGTGTTTTGACCACTTACGGGTCCAGATCTACAAGCAACGTTCCTAACCGTGCGCTGCCTTTACCTCTCAACAGCAATAGCGGCAATCAACACTTTCCTTAATCATTCTTTCGCATAGCCGCTTGATCATAGTGCAATGACTTAGGAACATGAATTCTGTTACATCACACAAAAAATAATTTGATAAGCGATTCCATAACATTAATTTTTAAACATGTACAAGACAAAACGATCAACACAACAGTCCACCACATCAAGTAGTAATCAAAAGAATAGTCCAATCATTTTTCATCACAAAGAGAAATACATAGTATTTAGCAACGTTTCATAAAATGATACAAATTGTTACACCAATAGTAATAGTCTACTAACTGAGGGATTCAATTTAGTGAATACACAACAAAAGAAAATACAAATAAACTAAGACTACTAAATGATGTCTCTTAAAGACTCTTTCGGATGAACTCTTCCACTTCAATCGGAACATCAATAGCTTCATTCGGTCTTTCTTCAAACACAAATCCCTTACGAATCATCTCTTGATAGAACTCATGAGCTCGAACTCTAGTCCAATAGAGATCTCTCTCAACTCGTTCATTCTGCATACGAAGGAATGTGTTGCTCAACTTTCGCTTCATCAGTTCCTTCCTTAATTTTCTACACTCAACCATCTCTTTAACATTACCTGACTTCTCAACCTAACTTTCCATTGCAGCCATTCCTTGATCCACACTAGAGCGCACTTCATTACCCAAGTCCAAAATTAACTTGCCATAAAATTTATCCTTTGCCTCACTTTTCTTCTCGACCAATGCATACGCCGTCTCGCGACCACACAGTTGTCTCGAAAAATTAACAATTCGACCAAAAAGAGAGTCAATGTCCCATCTCATAAAGCCAGGTAGTAATCTATCACCATCCTCTTGAGGAATAGCGGCAGTAGATGATTCACCTACCTCATAGACACTAATAGGAACAATAAACAGAAAAACTGAAATAAGCTAGTTTTAATACTGAAACAATTTAGTAACTAAAAACTATAAAGCTATAAAAATAAAAACAAAATTAAGCTAGCTTGATCAAAGTGAGGGGAACAAGTTGTTATATATGGTGAGAGAGGGTTGGATTTGTAAAATTTGTCCTCATCATTAGTGAGAATATTGGCCAATCAATGGCCTCTAAAGATTAGCATCACATAATTGCAAGAATGATCCCACCGTTTAGTATCAAGCCACTTGTCATTTTATTTTATGCTTCATTCGAAACGCAAGTATATATAACCTTTTGATAATTCATGTTCCTTCTCTCACAGAACAAACACATAAGATTCATATGAATTCTCATACACGTGTCAAGCTACCATTCGATCCTTCCATTTATAATGCGCCATCACGTGAGGGGAGTGTATTTAATTTCAATGCACATGATCTCTCATCATGCTTATGTCATTTCATTCTAGAAGATCAGACTTTATATTAAACTTAATGGGCTTTGTACTTGGGCTTAAGTTGGGCCTTGGCTGGTCCGGCCCATAAAGTGGGTTACGGGCCGGCCCAATAAAATCCGAGGGCACCGTTGGACTCGTTTTTCCGTGCTCTTTCCAATGGCATGCTCGGGAAATTTTTCCGACTTCGTCTTAGCTTCAAATAATTAGGCACTCTTGATCGTGACGAAATCGTAAATACCCGTTTTTGCTCCGTTTTTAATCATTTTTACCTGCAAGACATAAAAATACCAAACAAACATATTTGCAATATAATTAAGCATATTTTAGCATTTTTAGTCCGATTAGTAATGTTTTACGGGCTATAAATGATGTATGTTTTAGCACTCATTAAATTCCCCCACACTAAGCCATTGCTGGTCTCACACGCAATGAAAATAAAACAATCCTAGAAATAAATAGTTTTATCCCCTTTTAACTTATGACCCCCTCACAATCAAACAAGAACAGAAAAGGTCCATTAAAAGGTTCAAAAATCATTTAATTTCGCAAGCACCCCCGTTTTACCCACTTATTAAATTAAAGATAAAAACTAAGATAATTTTATAACAAAGACAAGGCGTCTACAAAGAGTGATGACGAATCTTTCGAATGACAATGAGTGCTTCATTACTGATAATATAGCAAAAGACATATGATTTTTTGTGCTTTCTTCTGAAAAGCAAGTGTCTCCGAGATCGAATTGCAGTTGTAAAGAACTTCAATCAAATTACGATAAGGGACACTCCAGAGTCGTTTCACTTGAAGCTAAGGTTTTAGAGAAACAACAAATGCTTGCCAAATCTGAACACCAATCCTCTCTTATACAAAAGCAGTTTGTTGGTCTACAACTCAAATTTCAAAACTATAAAGAACGTCTTCGAAATGAGAAGGTTTGTGTGCCGCCGAATGCAACTGCATCAAATGCTATTTTTGAAATTAACCAGTTAAAATACCAGCTTCAAAGGAAGGATGACACCATCAGGAATCTGGAAACTCATATCAACATCACGAGAATGTTGAATGTAGGCCCCACCACAGGTAGCCTTGATCAGCAGGCCCTAGAAACTGAAGTCACTCAGTTGAAAGACGCCCTCACTTCCCTTCAGATCCAAAATGATGGGTACAAGATAGAGAACGCCAATGTGAATCGACGGTATCTAGAACTGTCGACAGCTAGTACCCACTCAAGAACTACACTCATAGGGAAAATGGCTATCTTAAATGCTGAAATTGCCAAACTGAAAGCTGAAGCTGTTGGCAAAAAGAATAGTGGACCCACAGAGCTAGTGAAACCCAAAGTACTTGCTTCAATGATGTACACCAAGAGTTCTAAGTACATTGTTCCACCAAAAAGAGCCAATTGGGTTCAACCGACCCCGTTGCCTAAAAAGAAGCAGGTGACTTTTCAGGATCCGCATAGATCTTCACCAAGACCCGCACAAAAACCACAAGTGCAACAGCATAAGAAACCTACAGTTCCTGTGAACGTATCTCAAAAACCAAAACCTGCCACTGTCGCTCGCAAACCAAACCCTAAGAACAACTTTCGAAACCATAGTCGTTTACCGACTAAGAGTGTGAAAGCGAGGAGGGCAGCTGATTACTACAGGAATTTGTATGTTGATATTGGTCAGTTTGTGGTTCATTCTACGAAATCTGTGCATGTCAAAACTCACCAGGCCAAGTGCGCTGTGAACACCTCTAAAAATGCCTGGAAAGCTACCAAGGAAGACGTTGCGAGACTTGTACCTCAATGGAAGCCCACTGGTAAACGTTTCAATTTATGTGATATCTATGGTCCAAGAATGTCTACGGAACCCATCGTTACGCCTTCGAAATTCACACCATGCGTTAGTCCTCGTACCAACGTTACTTTGAGTATGGAACCTGTTCTCAAACCTTTGGAACTCACCCCATGCGTCAGTTCTAGTTCAAGTTCCACTGTTACTATGGTCTCTCGGTTTTTTGACTATAGACTCGGCGATCGCAAGGCTGGTTCCAATGGGATTTCTGCCATCTTTGAATGATGAGGTATCTTGCACAGTAACATTCATTGTATAATTGTGTATATGTTTAAAAAAAAAAAAAAAAAACATGAAAAAAAACTTAGTGTAGTATGGCTTGCAGTTATTTCAGACTGTAACCCGGTCTTAACCCAGAGATTTAATGTACGTTTCAGTGCATTATTTCTTCCACAGACAAGAAGTTGTCTAAGACCCGAACAATTTTCTAAATAAACAATTCGTTTATCAAGAACATGTTCGGAGTCACCATTCAGACATTGACCAAAACCTTTTCTATTATACCCGGGTCATTGTTTGAGGGGGAGAATCAGGCATACTAACAGTTTTGCAGGTCAAAAGGACGCACTGTTGCTGATTCTAGTACTGAAAGATAGGAAACGCTGTTATCGGTCCGGTATCTAAGATACTCGTTTCAAATAATCACTTAAATCTGTGCTCATTTAGCTCACCTTCAAAGATTGTGATGGGGAGCACAATACATTTTAAAATTCCAATATATGATCAAAACCATACAAAAGTTGCATACTTTTGATTCGGGGGAGAAAATGTGACTTAAATGTAAACCGGATAACTAATGATTCGATTGATTCAAAATGCTAAGTCCTATCCTAGCCTGTGCAAAACACCGTCGAATATCGCTGCACATGTATAGGGGGAGAAAAAGTGTCAAATACTCAACAATGTCAAGATACCAAAGTTTTTGTGTTATACACAAGTATCTTGATAATTCATAAAGAATCTTTTGTTTCATGATTGGGAAAGTGATCTTAAGGAATGCGAAGGAATGATATGTCGTACCACCAGGGTATTCATAGAATACTCATATACTTGTCTTCGGACAGTATCCACTAGAATGGAGAATGACGTCGTCTTACATAAACTTGTATGAAGTTTGATGAGAGCCATGCGGCACTTCATATCATTCGAATACCTTTCAAAAAATCATCATAGCAATGTCTTGATTTAAACTTTCGTTGTGTCCTAAATAAATTAACAGACCAACATCGACATGTTTTATCAAATCATGTTTTTGCCAATAGGTCCTTCTACGTACTTTAATCTATTAAGAATAAACGCTGAATAAAGGATCATAAATACGGTATAGTCAGCAGATAGTAACTGTACTGACTCACTCTTTACCATTACCTTTACGGACATCTGGTTAGAGAACAGCAAGCTTACGGAAATCTGATACTTTCGGTATTAGAGGACTTAAAGGCTTTTGAGTTTTGGAAAACGCTGTCAAGAAGTTTTCTTTATTGAATCTATCTGATCACGGGAGGTGCAATAATCGTACGGTATGTAATCGACCTCACCATTTGTTCTAAAACAAAAGAGTGACTACATCCGAAGCAAAACGCTACTGGTAAGAGATATCAAATCCGTACAATAAGTCGAAAGTTTACTAAAAATTTATAGGTTTATCATTGCACCTTGTTATATACAACAAAGCATTGACTATTTTTCCATAGCAAACGGCCTCCATGTAAAAGCATATCAAATCCGGATGATAGCTGATAGTTTGCTAAAAACTATCTTGTTCATACTCCAAAGATTTGAAGACATCAAGTAAGCTAAGTACATAAGCTTCCGCACCTCTGAATCAAAAGTTTTCCTCAAATGCTAATTAAAATAAGTAGAAAGAAAGAAAGAGTACTAAAGCTTCATGATTACAGCAAGATGGAAGCATGTCGGACCCAAAGTTCAGCGAATGGCGAATTAAAAAGAGAATAATCACCTAGTAATTCAAGATAACCTAGATCAAGGATGAAGTTATCAATCTAGTAATTCAAGCTTCAAAATTGAATGTTCTACAGAAGCACGAACATGCAAAACAAGTGAAGAACCGCAACGACAACGAGCTAATATGCTATGAATTCTAATATGTACGCTAAGAAGACCTCAAAAGAAGACCTCACTTAGGGGGGGATTGTTAGAAACACAATTTCACAGTCTAACAAGAGAAGCTCGGTCTTGAAGAAAACTAGCGTTTCATAGCTCGTTAGTTGGTTAATTAATTAATGATTAATGTAATTGGGCTGTTAAAGAAAAAGCCCGGAAAACCCAACAAAAGCCTAGAATGGGCAAAACCTTTTTAGTATAAATACACCTAGTTTAGTCAAAATTAGATTAGACATCATAGCTAGTCAATGTTGTTATTAGGGTTTCTAGCCACCAAAAGGGTTTTCTTTCAATCATCAATAAAGTCTTTATTTTTCCTGCATCTTGATTCTACACATCATTGTTAAGGTTTGTATGAATGATCATGGAACCTACATGGGTGAAAGATAGTTTAAAGAATTTGAACTTGCAAGTACCCGGTTGGTGATAAGAGATTCATTTAATTTGAATTGTTGATTATTGACATTGTTAGATACATCATGTATGCATTACCCTAAAATGTTGTTTCATCAGTAAGCGTATAATTTATTTCTAGCAGATATGTGTAAGACTACACCTTAAGCTGCGTTTTTTTTAATTAAGAGTTTTGGGAGGAAAGAGTTATCAGTGTGTTTGGGTAATCGGGAGGAAGGAGCGTTGTTATGTGTTTTCTAACAATCCAACTTACTATATTTTTTAATGAATCTATATAAATTATGATACTTTGACTTGCAGGTTTATAGTACACCCGCTCCAACAGCCCCGTCGCCCTCATCTGATATGCATAGCCAAGTGATATTAGCAAAATAGGATATATAATATATACCTAAAATACCAAATTAATTATAGTATAGAGAGTATCCCGTTAGATATAAATTTACTTTAAGAAAAGTAATAGTCTATCTTCCGAGTGTCGTTTCCACGACGAGAGATGAATTGAAATCCATGTTAATGTTTTGTTTGATGCTTGAATAACAAATATTTTTGTTTTTGATTTTAAACTAAATATTAAAAACTACTTAAACTAGATATAAACTAATTAAAGATGCTAAAAATTATACTAACACTTATACTACTAGGATTAAGCTAACATGATCTAAAAGGGATAATAGACGAACATGCTTGCTAAGTGACGTGAAAAGTTCCTTAAGTTTGAATTAAAGTTTTACTTAACGAATTAATTTCCTTAGAAAATATAATTTTCTCACAACGTTGGTTTATTTTGAAAACGATCTCTTAAAAAGAAAATAATTACTAGATGTGTAATTTGATTATTCTCTGGATTTTTCCCTTTAAACAATCAACTTACAAATCTAAATAATCTGACAAATTATTAATCTCTAAACCTTTTATAAATCCACACTTCATTCTCAATTCACAATTATCACTTAACAAGCACTAATAAAACTACTCGCTACTCATAATGATCAAATAAGCAAAGCAAAACATTTTATACTAAGTTACACTAATATATTGAAAAAATTATAGAAAATAGAACCGAATTGAAGACCCGCAATTAAACGAATACCACCCGATTTATTTAGCTAAAACAAATAGTCAAATTCGGTCTAGCTAAATAAACCCTTAAGCTCCACACCACATGAGTAGAATCAAAATCATCAACAAACAAGCCAAACATTATGTTAACTCATATAGAAGCTAATAATGGCCTAAACAAGAAAATAAGATTCAATAGAAGGCTTAAACTAATTACTAGAAACTAATAGTGGGCTAAACAAGTAATATGATCCAACAGAGAGCAAAATTTGATCTAAATTCAATTCAAAACTATTACATTCGATCATAATGTAGTTTACATAAAAGAAAATATTACTCTACTCCTATACTAATTTATCACTACTTCTAATCTACTACTCAAAGAAAAGAAAAAAAATGTAAAGATGAAAGATAGATAAAAAAATGAAAAGAGATCAGATATGAGTCTGCTAGTCTCTCCATCTAACCTATTCTACCTTCCGAATCATTAACAAACAACCAAATATCAGTCCATCGATTTGGAACCATCAATCATCAACAACAACAACAAAAATAAAAAAAAATTCTAGAATACTTGATACAATAGATCGAACGAATCATTAATGCATAAATCTGTAACCCGTTTAAATCTTTAACAATAAAAAACTATCGAAACCAAACTTCGATAAATCAAATGAAAATCAAACGGAGCGTTTCAACTTTAAACATAAGCTTGACATACGATTCGGGAATGAAATGACAATAGAGAGGTATTATATAATCTACTCCTAATCTATCTCTAAACTATCTACGAAAAAAGAAAGGAAAATTACGAACTAAAAATGTGAGATGGAAAAGATAAGAGATAAGATAAGATGAAGTTATATCACGTGTGCTGCTACCCTTTTATAACTTTAATCTTGCGTCAATACCAAGCAGGCCTCAGAGTGGAGATTTGGGCCTTTTCTTTCAATATTTGGTCATGGGCTGTTAAGCTCCAACTGGGCCGAGTATATCATTCAATTTGGGCCAAGCACTAACTTCCATCTTGGGCTGGTACAATACTTGGGCTGCTATGGGTTGCTATAATAAGTATGGGTCGATCCGACCCATATAAATGGTGCCGGGACGGCCCAATCAAAGATGAAGGCACTGTCGGACTCGGATTCTCGTGCTCTTTCCATTCTCGTGCTTGGTTTTGTCAGATTTGGCTTTGTTTTTTTCCTTTAGTGAATATCCGTTACCTGCACAACACAAATAGCAAAACAAGCATATATTTGGCATTTTTCATATGTTTTTAGTCATTTGAGCTCGTTTTATAAGGTAAAAGGTATGTGTAATTAAGCACATACCAAATTCCCCCATACTAAACTATTGCGTGTCTTCACGCAATGATATAGGTAAACACTTTAGAAAACCAAGAATCTCAATCCCCCTCGACTAATTACCTCGAAAAGTAGCTAAGTGTTCATCAAGGGGAATTAAAGAATCGTTAGTTTTGAAAAGCCCCGTTTTTACCATTCTTAAATATATACACTTATTCCTACACATATTTTTGTATTTTTCCTTTTTCTCATTTTTTTGTACTTTTCTTTTTAAGCAACTAACTAACATCTTTGACTTTCGTTATTTTCATAACTTTTAGGGTCACGGAACCAGAAGCACTTCAATCCTAAAATGCCCAAAAAGATAAATTCATCGTCCTCGACTTTTCACTTGTCCTAAACCAAGCTTAAAAACGAAATCACCGTTAAATATAAGTTAAGATGCTAACACTACTCATACTTGTAACTTGTGAACTTTTCACTCCCGACAATTATTATATATTAGGTGAATGTGCCATTTCGAATTTCAATCATGGATCAACGTTTTGCAAAATTTTATGCTTCACGTTCCACCTGAGAATAATGAGTTTGAAGGCGAGATCATCCCATGTAGCGACTTTCGTCTCGGCACATCCCAACCTTGCGGCTAAGTGACCAGGCTTTTGACACCCCACAGAGACTAGTATCGGGACTCACAGACCTTCGGTTTCAAAAACTCTTAGGCTTTCCGTATACACATAGCTTATTTAGAAATAGCACAACTTAAAATGAAATAGTCTGAGTTCAAAAGCATATTTAAATTTAAGAAAAAGATATTTTCCCTATATTTATTAAATCACACTTAACATTAAACATAACATTGATGCAATCGTAACCCTCGACCTTTTAGAAGGCTGAAACATCGGTTGTGAGCCGGCAAGATGCAGCAAACTTTTATCGGTCTTGGATTATTATTCTTACTATGGGCTTTCTTTAGCAGGCTGTAACATCGTTTGTGAGCCGGCAAGAGGCATCAAACTTTTATCAGCCTACAGTTTATATTTATTACTCATCATTCTTTTTTTTCATTTTTCATCATATTTTTCATTTTTATTATATTTTTTTCATTTCACACTTTATTTCACAATATATAGAGAAGACTTCTTTTTGAAAAAAGTTAAGGATAAATTTGTACTAAGACTAAAAAATATTATTGACTACATCTCAAAAATTGTTGATTTAAGTTTAATTTCCAAAAATAGCACGTATTATTAGTCCGGTTAGGAGCTTATGGGAGAAAAAGCCACAAATTACACACATGAGCTCTTAAGATTTCCAAATAATCCTTGTTTAGCATCTAACTCATACTTAACTCTATCATTTTTCGTTCTTCGTGAAGTTCCGCGAATGCTTAGTCTAAAAGTTAAGGAACAAGCTAGAGCTCAACACGCTCGATCGAGTCAAAATTTATTCTTATTCTACCCAGCAGGAAAGTCAAAATTGTGACAAAACACTTATTTTATTTTTGAAAATTTTTAATTTTTTTAATTTTTTGGTATTTTGGTGGTAAAAACGGGATTACGTGAAAACAACGGCTGCAGGCACAATCAAATCGAAGATCCCCCCATACTAGAACAAAACATTGTCCTCAATGTTTTAAAGGGTACCTACGTCATACTAAAGCCGTTTATGAATTATGCTAAAGATAAACGTTAGTCGATAAGATTAGGATATTGGATTCCCAAATGAAGCTGAGGATGTGAAGCTCGAGTGATCGGAGGACAAAACCGCGAGCACGAGAGTCATCACAATCCGGGCAATCCTGGACAATAAACCACAAAACACAAAACACGGAAAATGGAAGAGGCGAGCCTCCTCACAACAAAAAACACTTATTCATTACTACAATACTACGACTAGGATAAGCATGGGTTGCCACCCATGAAGCGCCTTGTTTTTGTTAACCGAGTCACAAGCTCGACTCGACCTCGAATTCATTGGTTCTTGGGGAAGGTTTGGAGATCTGGGACAACCATATATGGTATGTCCCCTCCAAAGTAGTGTTTAAGTCTATGACCGTTCACCTTGAAGTTTGGCCCGGAGGTTTAGGATAACTTGACGGTGCCATAAGGGTACACATGGGCAATGGTGAATGGTCCGGACCAACGGGTCTTAAGCTTGCCCGAGAAAATCTTCAATCGAGAATTAAAGAGGAGAACTTGATCACCGACGTTGAAAATCCTGTTTTTGATCTTGGAGTCATGGATCCTCTTTGTTTTCTCTTTATAGATCAAAGAGTTCTCATAGGCTTGATCACGGAGTTCATTTAATTCATTGAGTTGAACTTTCGGTGATCGCCCACGGTCGAAAGGTCAAAGTTTGCATGCTTCAAGGCACAATAAGCTTTGTGCTCGAGCTCGATCGGTAGATGACATACCTTTCCATACACGAGCTTGTAAGGAGTACACCCGATGGGTGTTTTGTAAGCGGTACAGAAGGCCCATAGTGTGTCATCTAATTTATCCGACCAAGAGGCACGATTCTCACCTACGGTCCTTTCCAAGATTCTTTTTAAACCACGGTTGGAGACTTCCACTTGCCCGCTAGTTTGTGGGTGATACGCGGTAGCAAGACGATGAGTGACACCATACTTAAGCATGACCTTTGAGAATTGGTCATTGCAAAAGTGCGTACCGCTATCACTAATGATAGTGCAGGGAGTTCCAAACCAAGTAAAGAGAGATTTTAAGAATTTGCAAACAAGTCGGGCGTGTTGGTGGGGAGCGCTTTTGCTTTAACCCATTTTGATAAGTAATCAACGGCCACGAGTATGTACTTGTTCCCTGGTGAAGTCGGGAACGGCCCCATGAAATCGATGGCCAACACGTCAAAGATTTCGTAAACTTGGATGGAATTTTATGGCATTTCATCACGTTGCAAAATTTTTCCTTGACGTTGACAAGTGTCACATCGGGTGACCAAGTCATGGGCATCTCGGTAAATAGTGGGCCAATAAAATCCTGAGTCAAAAACCTTCTTGGCGGTGTAGTTGGCACCATAATGTCCCCCGGTGGGTCCACTATGGCAAGCTGTGAGGATATCAATAGCTTCTTGGCCCGAAACACACCGCCGGATCACTTGATCCGCATATATTTTAAACAAGTAGGGGTCGTCCCAAAAGTAGTGTTTAACATCCTTGAAAAACTAGTTCTTTTGCTGGGACGACATCCCTTTAATCACAAAATTCCCCGCGTGGTAATTTGCAAAATCGGCAAAACATGAGGTACTTAAGTCACCACAAAAAGTCACCATATTAAGTGTCTCGAGAGGAAACGTTTCATTTATTTCCTTTAGGTCGGGCACATTTTCATAAGGATTTTCTAATCGGGAAAGACGATCGGCCGCGAGATTCTCGGCTCCATTTGTGTCAATTACTTTGAATTTGAACTCTTGAAGGAGGAGAACCCACCAGAGCAATCTCGCCTTGGAATCTTTTTTAGCAAAGATCCGTATACATAATGCTTTTGTTCAAGATGAGGTAAGACCAGAATTTTTCGAAAGCGTACACTACGGCTAACATTTCTTTCTCCGTCGTGGTGTAATGCAATTCTGACTCGGCCATTGTTTTACTAGCATAGTGTATAGGCCTAAAGTGCCTTTCATGATGTTGCCCTAAGACCGCACCTATGGCAAAGTCTCTTGCATCGCACATACGCTCAAAGTGTAAATCCCAATCGGGGGCAATCAAGATTGGAGCTTCGGTAAGTTTTTTCTTTAACGTTTTAAAAGTTTGAATACATTCATCGAAGAAGATAAACGGAGTATTTTTCTCAAGAAGATAAGTCATCGGTCGGGAAATTTTGGAAAAATCCTTAATGAACCGTCGGTAGAAATCGACATGACCGAGAAAACTCCGAACACCCTTGACGGTGGTGGGATGAGGTAACTTAATAATCACATCGATTTTGGCTTTATCGACCTCAATCCCTGTAACATTCCGTATTTAAGGTCACTATTTTACTCCGAACTTTAATTCTATTTTCATTTTTAAGCAAGTCATTTATTTTACGTTTACCCGATTTAGTAAGAATTTTCTGTTTTTAGCTTTGCGTAAGTCGTATTTAAAAATCTATTCTGTCTTCGCATCTTAAGTGATTTAATAATCTCGTAATATTCCCCGATGATTATAATTTCCCTCATTTTCATTTTCCGTTGTGATTCGCGTTTACGTAAATTCTTGCTAAAACTCGCGTATTTACCTTAAACCTTACATTTTTCTTAATTAACCTTACATTATACTTTAATTAAACTTATAACTAAAAATCAAAAAAAATATACATTTTACACAAACCAAGGCCCTATGGCCGGTTCTACATGACCACACTCAACCTTTTCTTCTCTTTTCTATAAACCTAATTATACTTCTTCATTTTCCCCATACATGCAAGTAACTCTTCATTCCTCAAAAAAATTCAAATCCTCTCTTCCTTTTGGTCTCCATTTCTGCCAAAAATAGCCTCACTACCACCACCATCATACAAAATTTTTCATCTCATTTTTATCCTCTTAACACCATCCATAAGCCTCTTGCAAAGTTTGGTGCAATTTCTTGAAGATTTGAAGAAGTTAGGGCTTGTTTTCTTAGGTTTTCTTGAGGGTTTTGATTGGGGTTTTGTTGGAAGAGTATTATCATCATTAGAGGAAGGTTAGAAGCTTGTTAATCTTGTGGTCATTGGTTCAAATCAGCCCACACAAGAAAAGAGGGTGTTCTTGTTGATTCACTAGCCTTAATCTTCATTTTTGTAAGCCCTAATCTTTCTTTTATTTGTTCTACCTTTTTATTTCTTGTTTTCTTTAATTTTAATCCATGAAAATGGATGTTTAAGTTCTGAATATATATATGTGATTATGTTCTTGAGGGTGTTTTAGATTGGTATGGCATTGTAAGTGGGTAGATGATGATTAAAATGAAGTTTATAAAGGTTTTAAGTTGAAATATTGGGACTGTTTTGAAAACAGTAGCAAAACATGTGATTATCTAAAAATATTTGGCCTGGAGACTATGATTAAATTATATGACTGGAAAGATACATGTCTTAGAATCTTAGTATAGTTGGATGCTCAACCAACTCCTTGGTATGAGTGAGTTATGACCAAAACAAAAAAATAGGTCAAATCTGGACATATGATTGGAATACGAGTTAAACTCCAACTTTTTGCCATAAAATATTAGATATTTTTGATTGGGTCAGTAGTAGACATCATGAGTAAACCATATCCTTTGACCTCACCTTCATTCCTATCTTGGTTTGGGATTTATGGCCATTTTAGTAAAGGGTAAATTTTTTACTAACTTTCTGTTTTAGACAACTGGGGGTAAAATGGTCTTTTCATATAGTTACGAAACTTTGTAAATTATGAGACTTACATTTCTGAAAACTAGACACAAATAGATTTCCAGGGGTGAAAGCCTCACCTATAGAACATTTGTGAGTTAGGAGATATGAGTCCACGAAGTCAAGTTAAATTCAGAAACTGAATTTTTACGTCTTGTCTAAAAATTTAAAAACGTATAGTACACCGTGATAAAATAAAAGTTAGAAGCCGAAACTTAGTAGATGTTCATTTGCATCTCGTGCGTGGCTAAGAAAAACGCAAGGACGAAAAGATCGTGTTGTTGGTGCCTCAATCGAACGAGTGACAACCAATAGGTAGCGAACTAGTTTTCCTTTGAGGGACCGATCGAGCAACTTTAGGTTGGACCGAACGGCGGCGTGTTAGCTTGGACCGAATAGTCATTCTTGCAAGGACCGATCGAGTTTACTTCTTTAAGGACCGAACGGTTGGTTTTTTCAGTTTGGATCGAACGAGATTCATCCTTCAAGGATCGAACGAGTCTCATCCTTCGAGGACCGAACGAGTGCATTATCTGTTTGGACCGAACGAGCAATCTCAACTAGGATCGAACTAGTGTTTCTTCTTGCCAGGACCGATCGAGTGCATTTCTTCGAGGATCGAACTAAATTTCGTTTAGGATCGAACAAGGACAATCGAACTAGTTTTCACTTATGGACCGAACAAGAGAATCGAACTAGTCAAATCTCTTGTGGACCGAACTAACGGACCGAACTAGTTGATTTCTTTTAGAACCGAATTAGACAACCGAATCAACGAACCGAACAAGCATTGAACCGAACTAGTCATTTTTTGTTTTACGGTTTTTTCTTGATTTTGTAAAATCCCGTGAAAGATACGATTCTTCTCTCGGTTTAAATCCAAGAATTGTAAAATCCCGTGAACATTAATTGTACTCAATCCACAACAAAAATCACTTTACCTGCTTAAGATCCTACAATCCTTATCATTCATAATTCTTCAATCATACATAATGCGACTCCAATTGCAACTTCCACAACCGACAGTCAAATGCATAACAACATAATGGCAGCTGGTTCAAGGGATCGTCCACCAATGCTTGCAACAGGACGATATGCACAATGGCGATCACGGTTCTTACGATACATTGATACAAGACCAAATGGTGATGCCTTACGAAAGTGCATTCTCACAGGTCCTTATACTCCAACAATGGTCACTACACCAGCTGTTCCGGCAACAGAGGATTCTCCGGAAGTTCCTGCAAAAACATCAGTCGAGACAGTTCTGAATATGACTCCTGAGAACAAAGCTCATTATGAATCTGAAAAAGAAGCGATTCATTTGATATTGACTGGAATTGGAGATGAAATCTACTCAACTGTTGATGCATGTCAGACAGCTCAAGAAATGTGGGAAGCCATCGAGAGGTTACAACAAGGTGAATCACTCAATATTCAAGATGTCAAGACAAACTTATTTTGGGAGTTTGGTCAATTCACCTCTCACGATGGAGAGACAATTGAGTCTTACTACACAAGATTCTACAAGATGATGAATGAAATGATCAGAAACAATTTGACAGTTGCAACGATGCAAGTCAATGTTCAATTTCTTCAACAACTTCAACCAGAATGGTCAAGATTTGTCACGATTGTGAAGCAACAACACAAGTTGGATGAAGTTTCATATCATAAGCTCTTTGACATTCTGAAACAATACCAAAAGGAAGTTATGAACTCCTGCTTGATAGAATGGCCAAGAATGCTAACACCATTTGCCACTTGTTGCTATGCTCAAACAATGAAGTTCCTTATTATCAAAACACAAAACATACAAATCATATGCACCAACATCCAAAGCCTTCACTTACAAACCAGATCTCATGCAGCCTAAAAAGATACAAACGTAAAGAGATTGCAAACCATTCACACCTCCATCTGAGTCAGCTTCTGTAGAAGACAGTGATCCTCGAACAATGCTCAGAAGGAAAAAGAAATGCAGAAGAATTTGGCTCTCATTGCAAAGTACTTAAGAAACTCTACAAACCTACCAACTACAACCTCAGAACTTCTCAAAACACCAGAAACAAGAATTGTGGTTTACTACATCCAAGATACAAGACTAACAATCAGACTGGGACAGTTTGGGATTCAGAGGGCAGTAAAATGTTGTAGGGTAGGGAAACTGTAGGTGGTTAGTAAGTGCAACAATCTGGATACAGTGCTTTTAACTGCAAGGAATTTTGGTCATTATGCTAGAAATGCAGAAAGCCCAAAAAGGGTTAAAGGACTCCACGTATCACAAGGAAATGTGTTGCTGTCGGGAAACAGCTGAGGGAAAGGTGTTCAACTTCCAAGCAGAGCATTCTGACTGGCTAGCAGAAAGGAGGAGGAAGATTGTTGATACAAGAGTTGGAAGCACATTACAAGTTACATGGCAAAGATTCAGGAGGTTCCTAATCAGACTCTAGGCATGACGCTGAGCATTGGAACAGGTACATTCGATACCTGATCATAATGTGTTTGCAATGACTTAAAACTTTTTGGGCAATCTGAATCCTTTCGTAACACATGTGCAATGGAAACGGGTGATAGAAAATGTCATTTTGACTCACCGGATTTGTGTAATAATGATATTCAGGATGACCAAATTGACTGTTAGAATGTGATAATGAGAGTGCTGCACTTGGCTAATTTAATTGCTAATTTAAAGCTTGATGTCGATGACATAATAAAGATTTACAAAAGCAATTAAAGAAATGCAATGCAACATTGGACTCAAGTGTTAACTGGAGTGCACAATCTATTCTTGCGGAAACTAGTAGAACTCTAGGAGAATCTAATAGTATACCGGGATAGTTGTTTAGTTGCACCTTCAAAACAAACAGACTGAGTTTGTGAGGTACAAGCCTTTAAGTGATCGTACAGTTGACTATGACCAACTGAACGTATGTTAAATGAAACTCTAGGACATTAGCTCAAAAGGACTTTGACATACAAGTGGTTTAAATGTTAAGGCCTACGGAAATTTCTGTTGTCCAGCAAATCACGTGATTAGTCAACAGAGTTCTTTTAACCAGGTCACATTACGAAGGTCTTGTCAAGGAGAAAACAAAGGTAATAACGGATCTGAAACTCAAGGAAGAGAAAGATATTGACAAAATGATTTCAATGGAACACCAATTAAAGTTTTTGAATGAAATTGTTTACAAACGGAGTCAATCAATCAAACCATTCATATGTTAGCACCCAAATGCCCTATATTTAATGGAAGACCTACCTTTGCCAATCCAATGTACCTCAAAAAGGCTCAATATGAGCACCCAGGTTTGTATGCGATCACACAAGACCAATCTGATCCTGCAACCAGACTCATCCCCGATAGGGAAGAGATTCTGACTCTTGCTGAAGAGAGTCGATCTAAATTGAATAAAGACTTCGTCAAACCATTTGACTACACGAAGTTAATAGCCTTTATGAAATTTTCATAATCCCCCAGCCCAGCATTATGAAATTCAGTTGAGCACAGTGCAAATGCAATAAGAAAGAAAAATGTGGTGCAAATCATTTGTAAAAACAAAACCAAATGTTTCATAAACATATAATTTTCTTACCAGTGTCTAAATCCAATAAGCAAAGAGTAGGACAAGCTATAATGTCATGAAAACAACATTAATCATCTGGAACGAACTCGTCAATCATGCATGGGTAAACATTCACAACGACCAATCTTTATATTCGACACCATTGCAAAGATATGGGAAAATCCAGTTAAGACAATGTTTGATGCCCTTGCCCTTAGACTCAGAATGATAGTCTCGCGGTTTATACATGACACCTTAAGCAAGAAATGCATGCAGATTTAAAGTACGTTTAGAATCTCTGAGATGAACTTGATGAACTTGATATCTGATTAGGCAGAAATTTTCCAACATGTATGATATGCTTTTGCAAGGAATGTGTGTCTAAAGATGTATGAGTTCTTATATTGCTAACTTATCTGATTTAGATGAGATCAACTGAATTACAATGCTTATATCTTCATAAGTCATGGTGTGTGACTGTCTTGCACAAAAGCTTTCTGAACAAACTGATTTTGTAAGAAAAAGAGATTTACACTAAGCTTTTACAGCGTTTTGCTATATTAGAAACCACTCAATTTCTCTTTGAATCGCTTTTACAAGAATGTCAAGGGTACAACTGAATAATGACACAGTTTGCTAAAGAAAGGGGCGTACAATGTATTTCGAAAAGAACGTGAACAATATGTGAAATACAAGATTTGAAAGCACAAATGCAAGGACTAAGAACATGAGCAATAAGTGAGTTGAAAAAACTCGTTGAAAAATGCAAGGGAAAATCTGTAGACACTAAGTTTGATAAACCATCTGTTGTTCGACAACCAAATGCTCAAAGGATTCCAAAACCATCAGTTTTAGGAAAACCGGCTCCTTTTTCAGACTCTCTTGAGAGGAAAATATTTTCGCAAAGAAAAGTCGGTTCCAAAAACTAATGAGTCAGAGGGTTTATCAAAACCAGTCACTCTACAGAATTTACCTAAGACAGCAATGCAAGCTGTAAGAAACACAAATGTGATTAAACCAGGCATGTATCGCATTGCAAGTAGTATCACACAAACTAGAGCACCACAGTTGAATCAGACTTTTAGGAATACTAATCCTCGCGCTTCTACATCTACAGGAGTAGCTCACAAAGAAAACATTGCAACACCCCATAAGAAAACAGTTGTATCAGATTCCACTATCACAAGTTCCAGAGTTACTATAGGATGTATATAAGAAAACGAAGTAAGGCGTGGAAAATGGTGGATAGACACAAACAATGCCCATCAACATCAAATGGGTTCCTAAAACTCAGAAGGGAAATGGGTCCTAAGACACAAAAGAAATGGGTACCTAAAGTTAGGAATGGAAGGTGTGCCCTAAAAGTCGTTAGTTTTGCCGTAGATAATAATCTGGGATACTAATGTCTTAAAACTCACAAAAACTTTTGGGATCTAATTTTTCATGTATTCCATCGTCCTCTAATTCTCTTGCAGATTGTACAACTCATCCTATTTCAATTCGTTGCTCATGGATGCTCCCAAGCATATGACGGGCAATGTATCACTGCTGTGCAATTTTGTTGAGAAATACTTGGGTACCGTTCGTTTTGGCAATGATCAATTTGCTCCAATTCTTGGTTATGGAGATTTGGTTCAAGGAAACATCACGATCAAAAGAGTTTACTACGTCGAAGGTCTCAATCACAATCTTTTCTCAGTTGGTCAATTCTGTGATGCGGATTTGGAGGTTGCATTTCGGAAATCTACGTGTTTAGTTAGAGATCTTTAGGGAAACGACTTACTATCCGGTAAATCGTGGGATCTGTCTCTATATAATATCCTCCTTCAAGGAAACTAACCTCATCAAACTCCAATCTGTTCCTGGCTAATGCCTCACCAAACTCAAAGCAAGGTTATGACATCGAAGGTACTTTCTCTCTCAACTTCGACTACATCAACTTGCTTTCAAAGAAAGATGTTGTGATTGGTTTACCAAAACTGAAGTATGTCAAGGATCAACTCTGTTCCCCTCTTGTGAAGTTGAGTAATGGCAAAAACGAAGCTCATTCAAGTTCAAAGACTGTTCCAAGTTCAGAGGTCGGTTGAATTTGTTAACATGGACTTATGTGGTCCAATGCGGGTGTAGCATCAATGGGAAGAAATATTTTCTGGGAAATTGTCGATGGACTATCAAGATATACGTGGACTCTTCTTTCTATCGTATCCAAGGATGAAACACCAGAAGTTTTAAAAGACTTTCTCACAATGATCCAACAAAATCTTCAAGCCACAGTAATTTCTGTTCGCACTGACAAAGGCACTGAGTACTTAAACAAGACACTTAATGCATTCTTTAAAGAAGAAGGAATTGAGCATTCAAAACTTCTTACTCCTCGAACTCCTGAACCAAAAATTGGCATTGTCCAAGACGAAACCGCACTCTCGTGAGGGCTGCTCGAACGATGCTTTCGATTCTAAACTCTCCTTTATTCTTTTGGGATGAAGCAATCGAAACCGCATGAATTACTCAAAACAGATCAAATCATCATCCCAACTCATGAGAAAAACGGATACCAATCATTAATGACAAGAATACCCTCATCAAACACCTACATGTTTGGTTGTATATGTTACCTAACCAGTGATGGTGAAAAACCTAGATAAGATGAGAAGAAAAAGGGGATACGTGCATTTTGGTGGATTACTCCACTAAGTCAAAGGGATATCGTGTCTACAACAAGAGAACCAAGTTGATCGTGAATCCATCCATCTCAGATTTGATGAGATCAAAGAGATGTCAGAGACGTCTATTGCTAATGACACTTCAGGCCTCGTTCCCCAACGACAAAAGGCGTCAGATTATGACACCATGCCCCGCACCGTAACTACCAAAATGTTTATCTTCAGCAGATACAACAGTTCCATCACAACAGGAGTTGGATCTTCTTTTTGGTCCTTTGTACGATGAATTTTTCAATGATGGTACTTCTCGTGTCAACAAGTCTTCTTCTCCACTGGGATACTTCTGTTCACAGACACACACCCTTCAACGAATATTCAACCTACATCAGAACCATCAACTCCTACAAATGCTCATGCTGAGGAAAACAACGTTGATCAAGCAGAATTTACCAATCCTTTCTGTACACCGGTACAAGAAATTGCTGAGTCTTCCTCACGCAATAGTGGTAATTTCACATGTGATACCTTCAATCAACCTCAAAATTCTGAATACCGATGGTCAAAAAGACTTCCCCATTAACTCAAGTTCGTGGAAATCATCCAAAGCCAGTGCAAAACAAGACGGCAAACTTGCAACCGATCCTGAAAATGTGTATGTTCGCATCACCGTTAGTTTTGGTTTGAAACCGAAAAACATTAAAGAGGCAATGGCTGATTCAGCATGGATAGAAGCAATGCAGGATGAACTTCATCAGTTTGAACAGACTTCATTAGTCATGGGAACTCGTTGATCCAAAACCTTTTGGCAGAAAGTAATCAAGCTTTTTTTTTAAAGTGGTTATGGAAAACAAAAGGATGAAGACCAAACTGAATTTCGCAAAAAGTCACACTTGTAGCAAAGGGTTTATGCTCATGAAGAGGGTATGATTTCGACGAATCATTTGCTCCAGTTGCTCGCTGGAGGCTGTAAGGATCTTTGTCGCATATGCATGCACACAAGTCTTTTCCTTTTACTTGATGGACGTGAAAAACGGTATTTCTTAATGGGCCATTGTAAGGAGGAGGTTTATGTTGCCACAACCAGACGGATTCGTTGATCCTGATCAATCCAGACAAAGTTTACCGCTTAAGGAATGCTCTATATGGATTAAAAAAAGCTCCAAGAGCCTGGTATATATAACTCTCAAAATTCATGATATCAAAGGTTTTTCTAAAGTATCATTGCCCGACTCTATTCACGGATAAAATACGGGGAGGGACATTTACTTGTGCAAATTTACGTTGGATGACATTATTTTTGGTGCCACAAACCTAAATTTTCTAAACGTTTTGAAAAAATTAATGGCACGGTAGATTTGAGATGTCTTGATTGGGGAATGATATTCTTTTTAGGACCTTCTAGATCCACCAATCCCCAACGAGGTTATTTTTATTTCAATAGGCCAAAATACTTTTGAGATTCTGAAAAAAATGGTATGGATAAAGGACAAAGCATTGGTACTCCAATGGTAAGAAACTAAATTAGATGCAGGACTTGAGTGGTGAAACCCGTAGACCAAACTGACTTATCGTTGCATAAATCGGGTCACTCAATGTATCTGACATCTAGTAGACCAGACATAGTGCAGCTGATGTTTTTTGTGAAAGATATCAAAGCAAGACCGGACTGAAAAACACCTCAAAGAGGTTAAAGGATCTTTCGATACTAAAGGTACAATTCACATGGGATTTTGGTATCCGAAGGGTTCTGGATTTGACTAACAGCTTTTCAGATGGCGATCATGCGGTTGCTTGATACTCGCAAAAGCCCACTTCTGGAGGAATTACAGTTCCTAGGTTGATAAGTTAGTCAGCTGGATGTCAAGGAAGCAAGACTGTACTGCAATGTTATCCGCAGAGGCTAAATACGTGGCGTTATCTACAAGTTGTGCTCAAGTAATGTGATGCGGACAACAGCCTTTAAAGATTATGGCTTCAAACTACAACAAAAAATTAAACCCCAATACCCTGTTGTATTGCGACTCTCTGGTCAGCCATAGCAATATCATGCAACACCGTGCAGCACTCCCTACCAAGCACATCCATACTCGGTATCATTTCATCAAAGAACAGGTTGAAAACGGTATAATTGAATTGTACTTTGTCAGAACTGAATACCAATTAGCTGACATGTTTACTAAAGCCTTTCCCGAAGAAAGGTTTCAGTATCTTGTCAGGCGAATTGGTATGAGATGTTTGACTCCAGCAGAACTGGAGGTTCTGACAAAAGAATCTGCTTGATACCTCATCAAACATCAACATGTAAATATTTTTTGTAAAATCAAAAATACAAAAATATAAAATTTCAAAAAGAAAATACAAAATCAAAAAATCAGAAAATGTTTCAAAAAATATTCTTCTCGACATGTCTCTTGGAAATCGATAAAAAAACCAAAACTTTACGTACTGATAAATGTTGATTAATATCGACACGGGGCGTGGTAAATGAAGTATCGAACAGGGAGTTTCAATTGCTTTCAAAACAAGTCTTTCTAATTTTTCTTGATGGCTTATGTGCAAATATCAGTACGTAACCCGGACTTTAAATAAAGGAAAGTTTATCTATAAAGATAACTTATCCTAACAACGAGAGAATTCACGGTTTCTCGGTCTTGAAAGCTGTTCTTTACCAGGACATTCAAAGTTTTAAGCTCAAGAATATAAGGATAGCTGTTACGCATAAGTGCGCTTACCTTAGAGTTGAAGAGAAGTTTCTAACATGATTTTTTAAAAATGTTGAACAACAATTTTCAAGAATTTTCTCACTAACAATTATAATCATTTCAAAAATTGTTATGTTTCAACTCTCTATCTTTTTAAGGGGGAAGTTTTTCGAAACAACCAACATTTAATGAGTTTGGATACATCATCTCCGTCCATTCTTATGTTTTCAAAACCATTCCAAAAGTCTCTTTAATTAACAACAGATAATATGACAATTCAATGAATGATAGTTATAAGATGACTATAGTGTTCAACCTCAATTTTATATCGATTTTACAACTTGGTATCATTTTTATTGGTGTCAAACATATGTAAAATTGAGGGGGAGCAAGTTGACACAGTTCCAAATAATTCATGCTAAGCTTCAACATTTTTCCCATGGCCTTTTCAAGACAAATTTTAATCACACAGTATTTCAAAATCTAAGTGACTTAGAATTTAAAATAAGGGGAGAAATGTAATTAAAATATGATCTAAAAGACTCAAAGTGCTATTCGGAAAAGGTTTTATGGTTCGATCTCATACCCTACAACATCTTATTTCACGACGATTCTGAAGTCATAAGGTGGTAAGGTTAGGTATTTGTCCTATGATCCAACCAGAACCGGAGGGATCTACCCAAGGACAATCCATAGTTAGAAATAGCAGTCCTTAGGTATGATTGGAGATGAATGAGTATAAGGGAAGAATGCCGACTAAGATTGAGCTAACACTGAACAATTCATAACAAGGTTGTTAGTTATGACGTCTTGGTAAGCTTTGAAGGGGGTGAAGAATTAAAAAAAGGTTTGGATAAAGGGTCTAAGAAAGAAGCCTCCACACAACTTAGGCAGAAAACGGTTCAGACATATTGCTGTCAGATTCAACAATGTTGATGATGACATTGAAGGACGGCAAACATCATTGGACCCAGTGATGCAATGCACATCCCTTTCCCAGCCATTCGGGTTCTCAAAAGAAACTTGTCTCATTTGTCACGGAGATACACACAACTTCTATTGACTTTCTCACTCCGAGTTAGTTAATATTGAATAGGTGGCAGTCTGCTCCAGCCTCCGATTACGAAAAACCAAAACGCACTAATCGAGTCTAGAGCCAAGAGATCATCAAATAAATCTCATTTGGACACATACCATGACAAAACTTGTTGAAGCATAATTAAGTTCACAAGCTGTTAACAAGAGTCCTACGCATTTACCTTGTGATTTTGCCTGATCATCGAGTGAAACCTTATGTACTCACAATGAAGATGAAATCCTGCTTGTGCAAGCATCATAAAACAAGCTCTTGTAGGTTGACTTGCGAGATTCTAATATGAATCAAACTTGTGTCCAACTGGAAAGTAATGATGGGTGATTCAATGTGAATCAAACTTATTCCAGGAAATGAATTGACGGCTTAATCAGAACGATAGTAACTATCGATTCACTCTTACCGTGATGTCTGCTTTGAGACGTTCCGGTAATGAGACTAGCAAAGCATGGTAAAATTAATACATATGTTTTAGAAGATTCCTACGCTTTGAGTGGAATCCCCTGTCAAGGAGATTCTTTGATTCTTCTCCCCCACCCCAAATACAGGTTCAATACATTTATACTGTAAAACGGTCCTACGGAACCGGAGGTTAATCTAACCAAATCCGGACGAATGACAAAGCCATATTCGTCCACCCGCTTTATTGCTAACTATTTTATTTTAGGATACATAAAGATGGAGATGGTGATGCATTCATTTCCAGTGAAGTCAGATTCATTACCACCATTGCTCCATGCTCTATACTACAAAGACATTATTAAGCATCAAGATTCAAGAATCATGAAAGCTCAAGAATTAAAGACAAAGACTTCCGCACAAACTCTGATATACAAGATCTTCCTTCAAAGATATCAAGTCTATCAAGGGAGATTGTTAGCAGTTTCAAGATGATGCAAAGTATGAGCATGTTGGTCAAGACACAAGATCGCAAGGTGGCAAAGATGATCAAGACAAGCAAGGAAAAGATTTAAAGATCTCAGACATAAAGACGAAGTCGAAAGACAATGACAAAGGCTCAAGATCAAAGATTACATAGCATGAAGGAACAAGCCTACAACGTAGACAGAGACAAAGATCACAAGAGCTTAACGACCCAAGGACTATCCGAGATCGGGTAAATTAATCCGGCATCAAGAAGTTTTTCAACCTCTTTTTTGATGACATCGTGGATTTTCGGATTCACCCTTCTTTGATGTTGGACCGCCGGTTTGTAGTCCTCTTCTATAAGAATCTTGTGAGGACAAAATTCTGGGTTAGTAATCTTAATGTTAGAGAGTTTCCAAGCGATGGCTCGCTTGTGTGACTTCAAAACCTTTATGAGAGCGGCTTTTTCCTCGACACTCAAGTCTTTAGCAATTATGACGGGCAACTTGTCGTCACCCTCCAAAAATGCATACTCAAGATGAGGAGGTAAGTCCTTGAGTTTGACCTCGGGAGGTTCATCAATTAAAGATTTATCATTTTTAGCTTCACAAACTTTAAGTTCTTTTCGAATTTCAGGCAAATAATTTCCTTGAGTAGGAGGGGGTAATGATGGATCATCATTGAGAAATGCTTCAAGAAGAAGAATGTCCCCCTCCGGGTCATAATAAGAGTGATCAACTTCCGGTGAAGTTGGATCATCTTCAAGAGCGAGGAAAGCGTCGACTTCCTCGAGAAGAAAATCACTATCCCCGAAGGGAGTCAGGGTCAGAGAAGAGGTAGAAACGATCGAGTCATAATAAGGAGTGGGATTGCCACTCGCGATCACATCAAAGAAACCGAGAACTTCTTGAGAATACTCCTCACAAGCCATATCGATGACGTCGATTCAGTTAACAGAATTATCATCATAATTAGAGGAGTATCTCGAAGTTTGATCAAGATTGAATGTTACGGCTTCTTTTCCAACACGAAGAGTTAATTCTCCTTCATAAACATCAATCAAGGCACGTCCGGTCTTTAAGAAGGATCTACCGAGAATTAGAGGGACTCGGGGATCGACATCAAAGTCTACGACTACAAAGTCGGCCAGGAATTAGAACTTTCCTACTTTTACGAAGACATCTTCGGCGATACCGATTGGTTGGGAGATCGAACGGTCCGCAAGTTCAAGAGTAATACAAGTAGGAGTGAGCTCCGGAAGAGAAAGCTTTTTCCACACGAATAATGGCATGAGATTAATGCTAGCGCCAAGATCGGCCAAGGCTAAACACTCATCCATTCCGGGAAAATCACACGGTATGAGAAATTTGTCGGGGTCTCCAAGTTTTTCGGGTAACTTTTTGAGGAGAACCGGCAAGCAATGCTCATTCAACGGAATTCTTGCCAATTCAAACAATTTTTCTTTGTTTCCAATCAAGGCTTTAAGAGTCGAGGCAAATTTAGGCATAAGAATCAAAGCATCCGTTAAGCTAATTTCGAAACTCAAATCTTTAAAGATTTCATAGAATTTCTCAATTTAGTCGTTAGCTTTTTCACGCGCCTTTCATCATTACGCCTCGAAGGATATGGAATTGTTGGTTTCAAGTTAGGTACGGGAGCAAAAACGGGCTCAGAATTTAGTACTTAAGGTTGCACTTGGACAACTGGAGGTTGGACGTCTTTGGTATTTCCGTTATTAGTAGGAGCATCGGGGTTCACTTTGTTGACCCTCGGGTTTCACGCTCCACTTCTTTAGGAGAAGAAGAATAGTTAGTAGGATTCGTGGTTGGTCCTTGATAAGACAACACCGACTCTATTATCTCTATGCGGCGTAGTTGTAATACCCTTCAAGTCTTCCTTCGGGTTAGTAACGGTGTTACTCGAGAGAGAACCCGTACCTGAAGATGAAGCGGTATTGGCATTCACGAATTTGGAAAGCATGTCCGTTAAATTGGTCATTTGATTTTGCAAGTTTTGATTTTGGTCTTGCATGTTTCTCATGACCGCATCATTGGCTTTGACGTATCTTTCAAAATCGGTCTTTGTCACACCTTGTGTTTGAGGAGCCGGAGCTTGGTAAGGTGGAGCTTGGTGAACTGGAGGTTGATTTACCGGGGGTTGATAAATTTGTCCTTGGATGTAATTATTCCCCCAGTTTTGGTTATAATTATTTCCCCGATTTTGGTTGAAATTATTTCCTTGGTTGTAACGGTTTTGATTAGTTCCTTGATTATTTTGATTGTTTTAAACGGGAGGAAAACCAGGAGGTCGAATTTGATTAGCAATTGGGGCTCGACAACTAGTATTTCCTTGGTTGTAATTAGCTGCGGCGGCTTGAGAGACGTACTCTTGAATATTGTCACGATAAACGTTGCCATTGGTGGCGGGACAATTTCAGTATGAATGAGCACCACCACAGGTAACACAACTTTCCTCGACCACTTTCACGGGAGTGGGAGCTTGGGATTTTTTATCAAGATGTAAAGCTTTCACCATATTTTTCAATTCAGCAACATCGGAAGAAATACTAGGGGTGGAAGTGCTCGAACTCACTTTTGCAACAACCGGTTTGTTACGTGAATTATGAACTTTGGATTTGCTTTCAATGATTCTTAGGCAATGACAGGGCATTTTAATCCAAAAGTTACACCAGCAGGGCAGAATTAACAGAATCTTGAATAATTTGTGGTCAAGGCATTGTTAATTGTATCGAGATGTTGCTGTTCTGACAAATCCATGAGTGGGACATTCCTGAAGAAGGATCGTTGAATCGGTCCATGCTCATAAAACGTTCTTATTAATTCTTTTTGAATTTGTGATTTCATTTCGAAGTTTGTTGTTTTAGGAAGGAGGGGAAAATTTGTTGATCGAATTCGAAAACAAGATCATCCCATGTTAGGAAATTTTTCGATCTGAGGGGGTTCTTTCTCAAGCCAACCTTGGCTGGCTCCCCTCGAGAGAAAAATTAGAAAAGCCTAAGCTTTCCGAGTACTCGAGTTAGTTCGGGAAACTTCATCGTAGAAAGTTGATTCTTATTGAAATAAGGATGTGAGCATGAGGGTGTTCTTTGTCATGTCCAAAGAATTGCTTGTTTTGAACGAGGGTAAGCAAACCGTGCTTAAGCTCAAAATTGTCCGCGGTGATCTCGGGCACAACGATGGCATCCTTGTAACCCTCGGTGGGTGCTTTGAGCAATTAAGCCAAAGTACGATTATCGTCCATCGTAACTACGGGAGGAGCTGGATTTTCAATTGGTTCTTCAAGATTAAATGGTTCAACAAAAGCCGAGTGGGGTTGTTGTTATATTTGAGGTTCAAGAGCTTACAGGATTGAGAACGAGTGCATATGCACTAAAATATAAAAAGAAAATTTACACTAATTTTTTGTTCTTTTTGGTTTATCAAAAATGAATTCACAATTTATTTTAATAACGGACAACGAAATAAGACAACTTAAATCTTATAATCAACAAGATTCTCGGTAACTCTTCGAAAAGAAAAACGCATAAAGGAGCGGAGGAATAGAAAAGCGCGAAGCTATTAAAAACCTTTTTCCTTTATGGTCGTAGTTCTTAGGAACAACCCGCCTTATACCCCTCTTTGAGTTTGTTTATCTTTCAAAAGGTGAACCGTACCTCGCAAGTGACACAAAAGAAAAGTTTTTGATTCTTTGGTTCGGGAACTTATTAAAGGATAATACTTCAGTTGAAAGTATTATATGTTGGTGTTCTTTTACCAAATTGTGATTTTTATTGATAATTAAAGACAATGTTTTTATCTTTTTGGTTTTTTTTCTTTTTTTTATAATAATAATAAGTAAATATTCACAAACTTCAAGCACAAATAATAAAACTTTGAAACGACAAACGCTTTCACTCTTCCCCGGCAGCGGCGCCAAAAATTTGATTGACTCTTTTTTAATTAACCCTTTTTATATAAATAAATATATAATACTTATAAATATATAATAAGATAATTATCAACAAAGTCAATGAAACCGGAAGTAGTATAGAATATTCCCGGGTCGTAGTCCCAACGAGGAGTGAATTGGACAGTCGAGAGTCGGTTTGATATTTGATGTTTGAATGAAAAAATCTTTGGACTTGGTTTTTCTAATTAAATTGCAAAAACAATTAAGGAAAACCTAAAAACGAAAGCTAGAATGAATTAAACCTAAAACGTAGACGAAAACGTAAAAAAATGTGATTTTTTTTAAAAACTAAATTATCAAAAATTAAAACTTAAAATAATTTTTTTAGTTTTTCTAATTTAAAATAGCTAAATTAAAAGAACAATGAAAGAAAATCCCAAAATGGGAGCACCTAAAGTTGAAAATCGAAGAAAACGAAACCCGGGATCGAATCCCGTTCTTTAAAACCTAAAATTTTACAAAATTGACCCTACGAAAGAAAAACTAATTTTCCTAAGTGCAATATGATAAAATAAAATTTTCTAAAAAAGAAAAATATTTTTTTGATTTTTATTTAATTTTTAATGATTAAAAAACTGCTTTAAAGAAAATAAATGATAAAAAATAGTAGACAATTTTATAAAAATCTAAAAAATTGTAGAAAAGTAGCTGACAGAGTGCTGAATACAAGAAAAATAAAATGGCTAAAAGTTGGCTTAAAAATAGGCCAGAAATAAGCAATTCGTGCTTATGGGCTAAGAAAGGGTTATAAGATTAATTGTGCAAACTCATACCGGATGAGCTATTGTAGCACAATGGTATGAGTTTGTAAGTGTGGGACGTTTGTGAAAGGGGGGAGGTATCAGGTTCAAACCTGGGCCTCTCTCTTTTTATATAAACTTTTTTTTAGAACTTATAAAAAACTAAAAAATAAGCAACTTTAAAAAACAACTTTTTACACCAAATCTAAATAAGCTGGAAAATAAGCAACAAAAAGGGGCAGACAACTCTTTTTACGCTAAGTCTATGATAAGCTAACTGTTGGGCTTATATGGACATTTAAGCAAATGCATGTAAGAAATAAGCAAAAACAAGTGGATCTCTATACTAAATAAGCTAAAATAAACAGAATTAAGCACAATGAAATAAGCAAACAAGCAAGGAAAATAGGCAAATCAAGGGCAGTTTCTATCTTATGTTAACTAAGCTAAGGGAAAAAGGTGGATAATCTAGAAAATAAGTAAAGGAACCTAAAGACTAAGCTAAGGCAGATAGACCCTAACTTCTAATAATCTACTACAATCTCTAATAAGCTAATAAAAACAGACAGAAAAGCCAAAAATGCATTAAAGCTTATAAGTCACAAACAGTCCCAACAGGCACTTAGGGGCTTAAATTTAAGCACTCTAAAGGGAGCTAGGGGCTAAAAATCTTAAAGGAACTTAAAGCTGAGCTAAGTGGCTACTAAAAAAACAAAGAGATCAAATTTTAAAACAAAAATAAGCAACAAAAAGGAGCTGTTAAAACAGCTTGTTGCACCAGGGGAGTCTACTTGGCAGTTTCAAGGGGCTTAAAGTCAGCTTATAAATAAGCTAGCAAATAGGCTTGAAAATCAAAATAGAGCTAAAACAGATGGAGTGTGGCTTAAAGCGAGCTTATGCTCAAATTTTCAAACACCAAAAACATTTTTTTAATCTGATAAAAGCTATAAAAAACAGTTTTACACTAAGAATTGACAAAAAAAAGTTGACAGATTTGAGAAGGGACAAGGTGAACCAAAAAAATCTAAACTAATCTGTTTTGAAACTTAAAAAGGAAACAAACAAGGACTAAAGAACTAGTTTTAAAGCTTAAATCAAATAAGCTAATGTAACCTGTTTTGGTCCAACAGGTTACAATAGGTTTTTAGAAAAACTTGTAAAAACCAATTTTTGACTTAAAAAGTTTGAAAAACAGACAGAAAATAGTTAAAAATTGCTTGTTAAAAGAAATCAAAATGACCTAAAGTGTTTAAGACCAAAATGACCCGTTTTGAAACACTAACCCAAACACCCCCTTGAGTTTTAAAAAGGGCTTTTTAAGCTCGTGTGAAAGGTTTTAAACCAAGATCCTTAAAGACAGACTAAAAGGCATGATAGTTAAGCAGAAATAATCATAAAGCAACAATCATTAAGCACTTAAACGGACAGAATAAGCAATAAGCAGTTTATAGGGAAAATAGGCAGTTTAACACAAAAATTAAATCAAAAGACAAATAAGCATCAAGAAGAGACAGATAAGCATTCAAGAACAGTAATAAGCAACTAAAAGCATGAATAATCCAGAAATAAGCACATGAACAGTGTTTATAAGCAAAAATTAAAAAAGGGAACTTACAAAGAGTCCAAGCTTTTGGCTGTGTAATAAGCTTTCCCAAAGCTTAAAAATCCAATCCTATAGCCTCCCATGAGGCACTAAACCCAAGGCCATCCAATATAAACCTTGCTCCATGCTTTCTTCTTGGACAATTTTTATTTGGAATGTTTTTTTTAGATTTTTGTTTTTTTGACAGGAAATGAAAACAAATTTATATAAGCACTTCTAATGACTTAAAAGGTTTATATAAGCTTAAACAAATAGTATTTAAAAGGCAATAGGTAAATGACAAGATTTTAAATAAAAACTGTAAATTGCAAGAATTAAAGTAACAAATATTGAAAAGACTGAATTTAAATGACAAGTATTTTAAAAATGCAATAAGTAATTTGGTACAAAGATTTTTGTTACAAGATTTTGCCTTGAAACTAAAAATTCGACACCCCCTTGGGCTAAGATACATAAGCTTATATTTATACTAAAACCCTAATGAGGACTTGTGCTTCTTCATAGAGAGAGACCAGCTGTGTTTTTATTGTGTGAGGAGAAAGCTCAAAGCATCTCAGCCATTGATGTTGCTTGGTCCCAAAGTTCTTCAATCAAATCCCTTGATTCGAGTAGCCAATAGATGGGTTTAGGATTGCCAAGGTGGATCTTGGCAGCTTATGGTTGTGGGGTGAGATGGGAGTTATGGTTTTTGTTGGTTTGTTGCAGGTGTGGAGAGATTTTGGGGATGGTGAACAGTGGGTCAGGGATTTTTGGCGGGTAAAATTTTGTTTTGGGGTTATAAGGGTGAAGGTTTTGGAAAAGGGCACAAATGGCCCCTCATTTATATACATAGTTTTGCAACCATGGTCCCTTGTGGTATAACAGGTTTGGGGATTAGGGCAATTTTGGTCCCTCAGGTTATATAGGCAATTGCGAACTCAGTCTTTGTGGGGGTATAGCAGTCGTTTAAGGCATTGGGCCTTTTTACAATTTTGGGTCGTTTGGTGTTTCAAAGGGTATTTGGGCTTTGTATAAATAAAAATGAATTTAGGGCCCATTTAGTCTTCATACAATATACTAATGGGCTAACCCGGCGCATTAGATGGGTACGGGTGGGCCCATTAAGTATTCTTTGATATCGGCATCGGGTTTGACTTTGACTTTTCCGGGGTTGACTTGACTTTGACTTGGGATTTGATTTGACTTTGTCTTTTCATGTTTTTCCATTCTGTGCTCGGTTTTGTTTGTTTTTTGCTTGATTTTTTTTGTCCTTTTGTCGGATATCCGTTTCCTGCACAATATAAGTGAAAACATACAAATACAATGTATTTTTGGTATGTTTTGGGTCATTTAAGTCCGATTTTAATGGTGAAAGGTATGTGTAATTAAACGCATACCAATCATAAATCTATGAGGAAATTTTTTGCTTTATTACATTACTTTCATTGCCAATATCTCAATATGCAATGTAACTTGCATAACTAAAGTTAGCAAGCCCACGGAACCTACCTATAGCAATCCTATCTACATATATGTCAAGCAAATCATAACTTGTCAAGTCATATCTTAATATCATTATTAAAAGTAAATTACTCTTATAATGTTACCATTTGCAACATTATTCAAGACGGCTCATAAACGTTTAAGTTATACTCTAAACCCTAATTCTATGAAAGGTTAATATCTAAAGTGAATGCACAAGCTACTAAAGCTCATGTACAAGTAATATAACATCTCATTTGAATACATCTTCCCTCCAAAATAAGGTACAAGTCATTTAAAGTACAATGTACAAGTCATTAATGCATGATATCTAAAATAGCCGTTTTACCTCCGTTTTCCTAAGAAATTTTGTAAAATCCATCAAGTACAAGTTTCAAGCAAATCATATACTTCATTTAAAATCCATACTCAATTTTCATTTCATGAAATTTCAAGAAACCATTCGTCTGAGACACATAAACCCCGAGCTAATACTAAAACCGTGGCCCATTTCTTTATTTTCTTATCCATTATAAATCTCAACAAACTCATATTATGTTGTAATTACTTATTACAAATTATCAATCATTGCTATCATCATTTCCATCATCATCTCAATTATACAGAAATAAATCCAAGGAAACCCTAAAACGTGCCCTAATTTAACTTTAGGACCCGTTTATGTTTGCACCATTTCTTAATCCGGAACCACCTATCAATTCTTGTTAATAATCCTTAATACAAGTCTTGTGAACATATATCTATCATTATATCACAAGAGTATACGAAATACAAAACTAAAAACCCTATTCGTGCCTTAATGTGACTCGCGACCCATAACCTTGCAAATTGACCCATTTTTAAAACTTTCTTTTGCATCTAAGCACCTTGTGACTAACCCACATGCTCCATAGCAGCTTACCCAGTAGCTACAACAAATATTTTCACAATTTCTTTGGCTAGAAAAGAGACCACATCATCACCTTGGTCCCTAAGTCTTGCCGTGGCAAGTCATCACCTCAAACACCCTCCACATCACTTCTTTACCACCCTAGACCCTCCATATCACCCTTGTAGACTCTCTAACTCAGATATAATAGAAATATGACACCTCTCTCTTTTACCTTGGCCTCCAAGTTGAAATCTACTTATAAATAGGGGCGAACCATGTTCATTCTTCAACTAATCCCACACTTCCTCTTATATAACCCATCATAGCAGGCAATCCTTTGCTCTAATAAGTTCCTTATAGGTCCTAAGATGTCTCAAAATAGAAGTGAATCAAAGAAACCAAGAAAAGGAAGTCCTCATTTCGACGGTTTTCAAGCTATAAGCTCAAAACCACTTCACTCGTTAAAACCAACCTTTCCCCCAGAGTTCTGAATGTTCCAATTCTGGCTCTTCTACCACTCTTCATAATGTTCATATGACTCCTAAATAAAACTCTTTTTAAGTATTTATAACTCAATTCTGCTTCATGTTCCATTTTGACCAAAAAAACCATACACCCGTAACCATAATTCTGTTTTTCTTGAATCTATGTGCTATATGTTATAAAATGTTGTGTATAATCTATCCTATAAGACGTAACTAATGTTATTATAACCACTTTATCAATTCTTGAAGGAATTTGAATTAAAAACCTTAGTGTTTTTGTTATTAAACCCTAAAACAACCCGTTTTGATTTCTAGCTTAACGAATTGTTATTTTAAACTTTCGTTACATTAAACCTTTATATTTTAGCTTATATTAATAAGCTATAATCTGCAAATATCTTTTGGAATGTTAAAATAAGCTTGCATGGCCGTTCGGACTTGTTTTGTAAATATTATCCATGCAAGGGGTATATATTGTAACTTTCTGAAACTTATAACTAAAGGGACTGAAAATGTCATTTTATCAAAGTTATAACTATAGGGGTCTATTATGCCACTTTCCAAAGTACAAGGTTTACTTTATATATCTTTTTAACTAGAAGGACCAAACTTGTAAAAGTGCAAACTCCAAGGGTATATTTTGCCATATTTCATTCTTAAGGGTCTAAAATGTAACATTTTGAAAAAGTATGAAAATATGTTCAAAACTTTACAAGACATAACTTTAATTAACACTTGACGTGCTTATCATTTCCAGATATTGAACAAAACACTTAAACCGCTTATGTTATAACCATTATATCATTCATCATCGATGTATTTTTAAAAATCCTATTTTGAATCTATATCGTACCACAATACTAGGGTAGCCTTCATATTTATGAGGATTCATCTTGGGTATTACGTTCTGATTGAGTTGTCTGGTTTTACGATTTTAATAGTGCCTCTGCTCCCTACAATCGTTTACTAATGCATTCTTTTCTTTTTTTTCATTTATTGCGTCTATCATATTGCCCTTCGATCCTATTGTCCCTTTTTGACCTTCGTTTTCACTTCCTCTGAATTACGATGGCCCAAACGGTGATACAATACTCCATAATAATTCAATCAAAGATGATATTCATTATAATAACATATTCAAACTAAGACTTGACATATTACCTCAGGTTGCGTGTTGCGTGTTGCATGTTGAAGCCATTTACTTTTCAAGTTGATATACTTTCCGCCCGAGTAGATAACATCGTACTACCATACCAACGCATTTCATTTCATATACCTTTGCTATCACTCTACTGTTAAGGTGAGATTCATAACCTCGCCTTTACTTATTTACATGTTTTATAAACCCGCGAGGGGGATACATGCTTGTTTACAAACTCTTTTATATACTCGTTTATCTTATAACAATGTGATTACTTTTCAAAGACTTAATGAGTTCATAACCTCACATACTTTATAATCCCGTGATACCTACTATAAACCATGAATGCAAGTGTTTTCTAAACTATATGCTATCCTGATATATTATTGCCTAAGTACATGAAAATGTCTCTTTGGGTAGTATCTCCCAATATCTCTTTAATATCTATTTGGGTAGTATCTCCCAATATCTCTTCAATATCTATTTGGGTAGTATCTCCCAATATCTCTTTAATGTCTATTTGGGTAGTATCTCCCAATATCTCTTCAATATCTATTTGGGTAGTATCTCCTAATATTTCTTTAATATCTATTTGGGTAGTATCTCCCAATATTTCTTTAATATCTATTTGGGTAGTATCTCCCAATATTTCTTTAATGTCTCTTTGGGTAGTATCTCTTAATATCTCTTTAATATCTCTTTATGTTATTCATGAGTTTAGGTGTGAAAATTGTCTCTAATGATAATATAGTCTCAGGATAATAATGTTCTCCATGATAATTATCCCTGCAATACCAATATTTCCATTATGATAACTTGTATTCAACTATTACATTTCAAACCTATGAATTTCACTCAACCTTTGTGTTGACCCTTTTTATGCATGTTTATCCCAGGTAATTGAGCAACTTATGGCATGGAGTTGAAGGACTTGAGATGCAAATTTAGTTATCATTTCACATTGTATATGTCTTGATTTTGGGACCTGCCTTTTTTAAAACTCTGATTTTGAATGAATGATAACGTGTATTTTGAACAACGTCTCTTTTGAGTCGTTTTCTATGATTATGATTGTTGTATCCATGAAGTAATACCCCAGATTAGTTTCCGCTGCTATATTTATCAAAATGGGGGTGTTAAAGTCTGCCCAACTATAAATGCTCCAGCTGTTAGGCTTTTAGGTGCGTTTGACCTCGGGGTTGCGACCCCAAGAGTGTTGGTACACGCTGGTAATAAGACTAGCGGGGATGCTAGGTATTGGTACGTGATTAGCAGGGATGCTAAGTCATGGGCTGTGATTGTTTTTCATATATTCACTGTCATATTGCACAATTGTCCACTGTTTGAAATATTGGCACAACAATTGGATTTCCTTCAAACCTACGAGCTCACCAACATTATTGTTGACATTTTTGAGTACCATTTTCAGGTGAAGAGAATGATCGTTAAGGTTGAGATGTGTGATAGCAGACTTTAAGTGCATCCTGTATGGATCATGTTTTGAGTGTTTTCGTGCTTTAAAGTATGTTATGGATTTGTTTTCTTGAGGATTGATGTTTAAGATTGTATGGACCCCTGCGTGGGCATTTGGTTTTATAGGAGACTATATGTTGTATTCTTCAATGGGACATCACTCAAGGTTGTATTCAGGTTTTTGATGGTCTTCCTGACCTCTTTTATTTTATGCATCTTAGTTTTTCTCTATTATGTATCTTGTGTTATGATTGAACATTATGTTGCATTCCTGTCAGAGATAAAGTATCATATATGGGGAGAAAATTATATCGGGAGAAATATATTACAAGGTCGTCCTCAGCTTTCATAAAGAATTCTCAGTGTTTTCGAGCTTCAAAGAAACGGAAAATGACAGACTACTTCAGAATTAAGTGTTTAAGCATAAGGAAGAAGTCGTCATCAAAAACACAATAAGGATAGTACCCAAGTAGATCATTTAGGGGGAGAATGTTAGAAATAAAGAAATGTTCTACTTGTAAGCACTATTATAAAGTGCAGGGACTATTTGTGTCAAGTTAGGAAAGTTTAGTCAACAATCTAATTAGGCTATAAATAGGGTATTTATGCCATGGTTAGATGTAAAAATTTCACTTTAATCAAAAGGCAAGTTAGGTATTTCTCTCTCTAAACACACATACTAATTACACTTTAATCTTCACACACTAGTCATCAATCAAGATCTTAATATTCAATAATACTTTATTACAATACTTGTCTTAGCCGAACATTGGCTTTAAAATGTAAGTTTCGACTTCAGATAAGCTTCATCTTGATATTAAAAGATTTAAAATAGATGACACGATGAGACTCCACAATGTAATTGCCTTCAAAAGAAACTTACTAACGACCACCTGAAATGCATGAGAAAAACAGGTCAACTATGAAAATAGTTAGTGAGTACACGAGTTTACAAAAATGTGGTAAAAACCTATTTATAAGTAAGTCCTCATGGCAAGAGTCTTGTAAATCCATTCTAATATAAGTCCCGCCCATACAAGACTTGTAATAAAATAGATTCACCTACACTTTCATGATAATAAACAAGTCCCTAAAAATAGTTTATAAAAGAGTACATTATAGCCAGAGTCATATAAATTTACCTCATACAAGTCCCACCCATACAAGACTTGTATCGGATAAATTTACACACAATTCCATAATAAATAGATATGTCAAAAATTAAAAAGTCGAAATGTTCAAAGCCACTTGGTTAATATTAAAGTACAAAGTCCAAGTAAAATGCACACGCAATAAATATAGTGTCAAAGAACAGATAAACGACTGCCCCTATATATAAATATTATGCAATTCCAGAACAGTGGAACGAGAGGTTGGCCGACCTCAAATAGCGCTACCCATAATATCTACACTCCTGTTTAGTGGAGCGCAACAAGTACGTATAATTGGGTAAGAACAGGAACCCAATCAAGGGGGACTTAGACAGGTGGGGAAAGAATAGGATCCCAAACACCTAACACTATATCCATGCACCTTACGTATTCACATAGAATACACAAGTCTCGTTTAAATAAAAGTCACACGTATTAGAGATATAATACGCGAGGTTTAATATTAACCAAGTCTTACATATTATAAAAATAATATGTGAAGTTCAACAATGTACAAATCATACGTATATCATAAGATAATACGCAAAGCTCAATTTTGTAAAGTCATGCGTATATAAAACAATGCGCAAGGTCTTAATATGACAAATGATAGATTTAAAATCGGTTCATTGTATGCAAAAGTCCCCAAAATAGAAAGCGGTAAAACGAGGATCTTGCGAATACTCAAAAGTACTTATCAAGTTCGAAGGAGTTTCCAATATTCCAGTATAGTTCAAAAGATTAAAATAGTCCATTTAATCCAAATAGTCCTAAAAGTCCATTTAGTCTGAAAAGCCCATTTATTCCAAAAAGTCTATTTAGTCCAAATAGTTCAAATTGTCAAAATAATCGAATATAGTCCAATATAATTAAAGTACGTCATAAAATTCAAGTAGTTCATAAGACAATATCAATTATGCATTCCACCCCAAAAACGTATAAAACAACTTAAAAGAGGGTTCGTGAACTCACCTTAAAAAGGTAGTATACGAGTGCGAGAACGACGTTAACCAAGAAACGACCTAGGAACCCAATGAATGCGTGCCTCTACAATTGACCTATAAACAGAATGTGACACTTATTAGACTCCCAACGATATGCTCAGACTCGATGAAAAATATTGCTAAACAAAATTGTTAAACTGTTACAAGACGTTATAAGGACTATGATGATCTTGGACATTATTAAAAGTATCACCTATGTTACAAATAGTGTATTAGGGTTTCCCTTAAAACTAACTAAGAAAATAAATATATAAAACAAGGATTTTTATAAAAGATATACATAAGAAACTTTAGGGGCTTTTTAAATTCCGAATCTCATAGAGGGGTTTGTCATAAAATAATAAATAATAACGTCTCGGATGAATTCCAAAATGATAAGAAACTCGAAAAACCGATTAAAACGTACAAAATACTTAATTACGAGTTTACGACTATAAAACTTAAAAAAACTAATTTTTATAAAAGTTTACTATTCATTACAGAAACTAATCATTTTAAAACATCTAAAATATGATAATAACTTTAATTACAGATTCGTACTGAAAGAACGCTAAAACTGGAACTAAACGAATAAACTAACGACATTTCGAGAATTAAAGTTTATAAAAGAAATTTTATTAAACTATAGAACAGTAAAAGTACTATTCATCAGCGGACCCAACTTTATAAAATATAATACATCTTTTAATAACAAATACGTACTCGAAAGAATCACTAAAATCAGGATTTAAAACGGATAAGTTATTACGATTACGAATTTACGCTAATTAAAACCCAAAAACGACAAACGAGCTGTCGTGAACAGTAAAATCACTATTCATCGCAGAATATCAAAAACATGAAAATGTAATATTATGATCACATAAATAAACACACGTCTTACTACGAATAAATTGGACGTAAGAAACTCGAAGCAACGTACTTAAAAAATAAAAAAAAAAAAAAAAAAAAAAAAATGGTGAAAAAAAAAAAAAAAAAAATAAATAAAATAAAAAAAAAAAGGTGGTTCGACCTAAATTAGTCAATTTTTTTTCTAAAAGTATATTTATAAAACGTTTCACTTATAAATATTATATTACTAAAACGATAGTCGGTGAATATTCTATATAAATATAAACGTGGTATCAACGAGTGCTAAAATACTAGGGATTTCATAATGAGCCTCTTCGATGGCTTATCGACGATGTTGTTGGATTTACGATTTAAAGTGTCCTAACTCTCGTACGTCATGTCATGACCTTATTAATTATGATAGACCCGAACATAGTGCGATGTACAACTATAAATTATATACAATGTTATTATTAAATTAAAGAACTCGGTACTTATACGACCTTAAATTTAAATAGTTGCATCTAAACTGTTTGCGTGACGTTTTAATCTGTGTTATTTGGACATCAGTACTCAGGGTGAGTTCAAGCCCCACTTTTTATAGTTTTTAACTGATTTACTATTATTTGGGTGAAAACATGCTTTGTTTTATAAATTGGAATCCCGCCCCTAAAAAGTGTTAAAATTATAATTGATTATGTGTTTTTGCCTAAGTAGCCGCTAACCCTCCAGAGCCCCATTATCAATGAACTGTCAATTACATAATTATTGTAATGTGCATTATGTGAGCGTAGAATGTTAAAAACAAATCTATTGGGATTAACCTCACCCTTGGTGGAGATTAGCTATCACCACACCGGGAACGAACTTTGACCATGTCGGACTGGATGTTGCGGGTTACAACATCTGTACTGGCAAAATAAAATAAAAATCAAAAAGAAGTGAAAAAAAAAAGTAAATCAATAAATAACAAAAAAACAAACAAAAATACAACCTCCCCCCCAGTACTTTCAACCACCACTACCCACCCGTCCCCGCCGCACTCACCTCCCACACTCTTCACCGCTCCGCTACACCTACACCCCCTCCCCGCCCGCCCCCCACCCCCCCCGCCCCCCCCCCCACCCCCACCATCAACCCCCCCCACACCACTCCCCCCAACCCCCTCCCACCCCAAGCAATAACGTAAGAGCATCAGTGAGTCATGTCGCTTAGTGCACCAGTGAATAAGGAGTTATTGATGATAGTATTGCAAATGTTGTAACATCACTGGAAAGTCATGGCGGACACAGCATATTTAAAATACAAAACCTAAGAAGATCACCAACATTTTGTGACGTTTTAACAATGTTACAGGAGGCCAATAGGCACGAGAACCAAGGATGCATTGGATTACAAATTATGCTTGGCACACTTAAAGATTAATTGCAACAATTATGGGAAATGTATTGTGTAATTAGTAATAATTAAAACAATGAACAAGTAAAGCTTATATGCTTTGTATTATGATTATAAATAAATCCAATGTAACAATTTACACGACATTTGTGTCGTTCTTATATAATCTTGTGCTGTTGATCTTGCAGTAACACGCCCCGGATTGGTTTTTAGAATGCCTTATTCCGCTGCGACCCATCTTTGGGGGTGTTACAGATTGGTATCAAGAGCCAAGGTTATAGAGAACCAGGATCCAAAATGTTTTTGCTGTACTATAACCAATTTTCAAACATTTCATACATCCAAAAGGGTTTTTAATTAACGGGGTATCATATACAAATTGTTGCGTTAGTCGTAGGCTATATACGGCAAATTGATATACGTGTTATAATTATATTACTAAATTAAGGATAATAGTCTTATATTAATATACTCATATAAGTTATTTCTGCTGGTCACAGTAGTCATGTCAGCTGATTCCGCCGTTACCTATACTTCTGTTCACTCTGAGGCACGATCATGGAGTATCCCATCCTGCGGATCACCTACAAACGCTTACTAGGAGGCTTGCGCCCAACAGTTGTTTCTAGCAGCACCAATTCACAGGGTATGTACCTGAGGACCATGTACCAGTGTACATTCCGGAGCCTGAGCATCCTGAGGATTTAGTGCCAGCTGAGGATGAGGCACCTACACCTCCACTACCACCATTATTCTTTTTATCTCCACGTATTCGACCCCCACATACTAGAGCCAGCATATGAGACAGATGAGAGCTGCAGCACCATCCACCTATCATTCACTACTCCCATCAGGGACCCCACCATTGTTACCTATACCTCTACCTACACCATCCACTAGCCGCAGAGCTGATATTTCTGAGGCTGACACACCGCCTCGGAAGAGGCTATTACTTACTACTCCTTCTCCTAGACCGAGTGGAGAGGTTGGGAGAGTTCTTTCTGCTGCTGCTAGCTAGCGAGACGACCAGGACCCACTATATAAACCGTAACCTCCGAATATACTGAGAGGAGGATGATGACCGCCTTAGGTAGACGTTTGTACTAGAGAGAGTTCGGAGTTTTGCACACGACATCACGATGCCCAAAAGGATCGTGCAGCTGTGAGGGCTGAGATTGAGGTATTGAGGAGAGAGAGACCTTGTCTTACGAGTAGAGATGTTCCAGACCCGTCAGAACTTGGCTATGTCTGAAGCTCACATGCAGTGCATGTAGAGGCACGAGTTTTAGCATAATAGAGACTGAGGTGCGTCGCCAAGAGTGGCAGCGTCATTGCTGCAAGATGATCTTAGATTTTGTGGGTTATGAAGGGTGGAGTGGTGGGAGACATCATAATCATGCGACCCAGTCCCTGGAGGCAGGGAGTCACGCCGTTGACACATTGAGGACACGTATTAGCAGTTCCTAGACTTTGGTTTATTGATTGTATCTACTATGCAGTCTGTTTAATATTTTATGGGTTTACTCCCCGCTAGCAGGCGGATATAGATCTTTTGTTATTGTTAGCATCCTTAAGATCTTTTGTTTTTTGTCCTAGCTACTTTTTAGATTCTTTGTGTATGTATCGCTACTTTTTACAAGCCTACTAAGTATTAAACGAAGTATATTCTCGGCTATTATGGCTTTAGTTTTTTTTGTCCTTGTAACCTAAATTTATGATCGATGTATTTAAAATCCAATCATGTAATATTTTCCCAAGTTATATATGGAAAGGATGACTATTTTTATAAAATCGAATTTAATGTGAGAATGTCGATTTGTTAATTTCAATACTGTTGTTTATTTCACCATGTGTTTGTGATCTCGTTTAATTTATTATGTAATCATCTGTATGGTTAAGATTTTTGAAATCTAACAGTATTATGTTTCTTGTGAATTTGAGATAATGGCACCAAGAGGAAGGCCCACAAGGTTAAACCCAAATGCAACACCAACACCAGTCACGTGACAGACACACATAAGTCAAAAGAGAACTACCACACTATCGGTCACACAGTGCCCAACTTCACCCGATGATCGACGAGGGTAGTCACTGCTTGTAATGGCAGCAACGTGCTACACCAACGAAAGGGCGATGTTAGGCACATACCTCGGGAACAGGTGTGAGATGGAATGACGCTCTGTTCTGGAGTGCACAAATATCAAAGACTTCAATGAAATGACAACCCTTATTCTCAGGGTACAGAAGGAGTGTCATTTACCCATGGTTTGAGAGGATGAAAACCGTGTTTCCAAAGTTTACTACTGCAGCACCGTGGAGAATCAAGTGAATTTTGGCCACTTGTTACTCTTATGGAATTGGCTCTAACATGGTGGAAACTCACATGTTCGGAAGTGACTAATAATTTGCATATACTTACATGGGCTGACCTGAAAAGGAAGATGACAACTAAATATTGTCCGAGGAATGAAATCAATAAGGATGAGCCAATTGTGAACCTAAAAGTAAAAGCACCGATGTGTTTAGCTTACAACCAAACGTTCCATGAACTAACATTGCTGTGTGACAGATGTTTCCTGAAGTGACATGACAAAATTGAAAGTATTGTCGGATGGGATGCCCGATGGGTCTGAATTACTCCAGTGTTGTGCAACGAAGCCGAAAAGCCATAGCAAGAGGCTATTGAGATGGCGACTGAATTAATGGATAGGAGAATTAACACTTTTGCTGAGAGACAGGCAGAAAACAAGAGGAAGTTTGAAGACACTTCCCGAAATAACCAAAACCAACAACAAAACAAAAGGCAGAACACAGGCAGGGCTTATGCTGGCAAGGCGAACGGTGACAAAATCCGTATAGAAGGGACTTAACCTCTATGACCCAAGTGTAACTTCCACCATTACGTCCTTGTAAAACCAACATGGGCAATAACGCAAGAAGCTTGTCCACCTTGCCAAGGACTGTGGAGCCCAGGCCATGCAACTGCACAAAACAACAACAACAACCCGCAATAAACATCACAACAACAACCAATCAACAAACAACCGCAACAACAATAACAACAACAACCGCAACAACAAAAGACCCATCTTTCTTCTTGACAAACATGACCAGAGTTCCCCATGGTGAGAAACTTGGTCTTATGAATCTTTTGTCAGTAAGTTCCTGCAGTTGCTCGGCTAGTTCCTTTATTTCAGATGGTGCTAATGCTTGTGCTACAGGTGCAGCACCGGGTATCAAATCGATTAGAAACTCCACTTGTCGAGTGGGTGGTATACCCGGCAAGTCCTCGGGAAAAACTTCAGGAAATTCTTGAACAACTGGCACATCTTCAAGTCGTTTCCCCTTTAACTTGTCTTCGTCTTTGGTGGCGGTGATATTTGCTAAGAATACGTGACATCCTTTTGCTAAATACTCTTGAGCTTTAGTACACGAGATGATGCTCAATCGAGTCCCGTGTTTGTTGCTGCTTCCGTCACCTCGAACGATTAAAATTTCGTCTCCAAAAGGAATACGAACGATCTTTTCCGCACAGACGATAACGGCATGGTATTTTGCCAACCAATCCATACCAATGATTACGTCAAAACTACCTAGTTCTACGGGCATTAGGTCTATGTTGAAAGGATGATTTAAGAAGTTTAACGTACAACCCCGAATAATAGTGTTTAACCCAACAATTCGCCCGTCGGCTAGTTCGACATCGTAATCATGATCTAATGCAGTTGGAGTGATAACAATTCGAGAGCTAAATGTAGTAGATACAAAACTCCTATCGGCACCAGTATCAAATAAAATAGATGCATAGCGATTGTTTAGGAGAAACGTACCCGTAACGACATTGTTGTCCGGGTTTGCCCCTGTATTTCCCACAGCGTACACCTTTGTCGGAGCCTTGGCATTTCCATCCCGATTACCCCGATTGTTGTTGTTCTTCAATTTCGGACAATCCCTCTTGATATGTCCCTGAGCACCACATTCAAAACAACCATTGCCCCCCTGATTAGCCCCAGGGTTGGCATTTTTGGGAGTCTTGCAGTCACGAGATAAGTGACCAAATCGGTTGCACTTGTGGCATTTTGAAGCACAAGGACCGTAGTGGTGATAGTTACACTTAGAACACCAAGGTCTGGGTCCTTCGTATTGTCCCCTGTCAACATTCCCTGCGGCATAGGCCCTTCCGGTGTTTTGCCTCTTGTTTGCTTGCTGAATCTGGTTGTTCCGGGCAGAGTCCTCAGCTTTTCTTTTGTTATCAGCCAGACGTTCAACATAGGCCTTGGTTTTGTCCTCCATTAACTCGGTAGTAAACTCAATAACCTCTTGCATAGTTTTTGATTTTGATGCCTTTACGCTACCAAGTATCATATCGGGCAAGCCACCGATATATCTTTCAATTTGGTCTGACTCTTCCGGAAACATTCTGGCACACATCAAGGCTAGTTGTTGAAATCGTCGATTATAGGCCACCACATCGGTGCCCTTAACCTTAAGATTCCACATCTCAGCCTCAATCTTCTTGATCTCGCCCCTCGGGCAGTATTTATCAGTCATCTTTTTCTTCAGTGTTGCCCATGGCATGGCATGAGCTGCCTCAGGAGTAGTGGTCTTAACATGGGCATTCCACCATGTAAGAGCATCGTCTTGCAGAGTGCAAGTCGCAAATTTGACTTGACTAGCTGTTGTGCAATTGCTAATACTGAACACAGACTCCATCTTCTCAAACCATCGGGTAAGTCCAACAACTCCCTCAGTGCCCTTGAAGTTCAAGGGTTGGCATTTTAGGAAGTCCGTAGGTGCATTCACAGCAATTTGACAGGCCTTCTGATACCTACTCCCGAAGAATTGCTATTATAGCCATTTCGGGTCATAGCCCGTGCTGCCAAAACAGCAGTGACACCCTCGTCGATCATGGCCTGCAGTTGGGCACTGGTGACCGAAGTGGTGGTAGTAGGGTCTGTGACCGGTGGTGGAGTTGTAGTAACTGGTGGGGGAGTTGTGGTGACTGGCCTTGACCTCGTGGTTCTTGTGGGCCTTCCTCTTGGTGCCATTTTCTTAAATCACAAGAAAACATAACACCCGTTAGATTTCAAAAATCTTAACCATAACCCGAATATACATAATGAATAAAACGAGATCACAACACAAGGTGAAATACACAACAGTATTGAAATTAACAAATCGACATTTATTCACAATAAACTCGATTTCATATAAAACATAATCCAACCTTTTCATATATAACTTGGGAAAATAATACATGATTGGTTTATATACAAACGATCATAACAACTAGGTTACAAGACAAAATAACCTAAAGCCATACTAGCCGAGATATACTCGTAATACTTAGTAGGCTGTACAAAGTAGCCGATATATGAACAAAAGATCTACAGAGTAGCTAGTCAAAACAAAAGATCTATACAGTCTGCTAGCTGGGAACAACCCATAATACTTAACAGACTGTACAGTAGCTACAATCATAATCCAGTCTAGGTATTGCTACCGGCCTCCTCTGGTAGCTCTGGCTCTGCAGGATCCTTAGCAGGTCCCTGCTGTCTCTGTATCTCGATCATCTGAGCCTTGAGGCTCTTCACTATCTTCAGGGTCTCTACTAACTGCCTCTGCCTCCGATAGTCTGGATGCACGCTGTTCACTACCGTAGTACGTAGTGCCAACACATGTGAACATGTATCGACCGTTAACGTCCCATAGAAAATCCCCATGCCTCACGGTCCATCCAAGCCTCCCCACGACCATTAACTGCTAGATGATGTGAATAGGGCCCTATCTCTATACAATAGTTGACTCTGCCTCTCATCTCAGACCGATCGTCTCCGAGCATCCTCATCAAACCATGCATGATGGTATTCTCCTGACAACAACAAAGTGGGTAGAGAGATCGGTATTATTCCGATTGACTCCCAACTATGGTGGTTGGTGCGATTCTCCTCGATGGCTTCCAGCCAGACCGTCCCACTACATCACGTGACGCATAGTCTAACACCCTAGATATCGGATCATCCAGGATGTCTAGAGCGTCATCTACCATATCGACAAATTTATAAAGGTCTTCCCTTGCTACAACATAAGGGTCTTCCCTTGGTATGGCAGGTACATCATGCCTAGCAGCTCCGGCCGCTGAAGTCTCCCCGACATCGTAATAGGGTAGTAAAGCAAGACGAGGCCTCTTCCATAGGAGGTAAACAACTCTCGAATCTCAATACAGTAGGGCTAATAGTGGAGATAGTAATTAGGGAGGTGGTGGAGATGGAGTTTGGGGAAATGGTGAGTTGAGATAAAAGAAAATAGAGCCGGTACGATCAATAGCGGTAAAGCGACAACTGTAAGAGTCGGCAAAGTCTAGTGCTCCTCCTCCTCATCCTCCTCATCATCATCTCCTATGTCAGCAGGATAGTAGGCAGGGTCCTCCTCAGGGTCCTCCTCATCCTCCTCCTCTGGATCAGACTCGGGAATATATCCCGGTATGAGTCCGCAGTAGTGAAACAATAGCAGTAACGGTTGGCTCCTCGCTGGAAAGACATGTCCTCAGGTGGCAATAAAACTCTAAGGTACTCTGGCTCCGGTAATATGGTATGAAATAGGTGAAGGTGGTGTACATCCGGGCCAGGTACGTAATACCGTTAATGTGGTCCGTCAACTCCGGTGACCCCATGTCTGATATTCAACTCCGTTAAGTATGTAATAGTAGAATGTTCGGAATCAGACATGATAATATCTGAAATTTTAAGTAACTTATATAAGTATGCTAATATAAGACTTAGTAGTAATTTACATACTAATAAAAGTAAACACGTAACTAACATGTCATGCACTTAGTATTTCTAACTAATGCAAAACAAATAATTTATGTATGTCCCGAGAAAACCCCTTTTTATGAATGCAATGTTTGAAAACGGTTATAGTCCAGCAAAACATTTGACCTGGTTCTCTATAACCTTGGCTCTTGATACCAATCTGTAACACCCCCAAAATGGGTCGCAGCGGAATAAGGATCCGGGGCGTGTTACTTATCAGATCAATAACACAAGATAATATAAGAACGACACAAAAAGTTGTTTAAACTGATACATTGGATTTATTTAAGTATTTGTTACAAAAGCCCGAAGCTTTACTTGATATTGTTACAAAGATTTACAGCCCATAACGGATAAACAAAATGTAATGCGACTAAATCTTTAATGCATGACTTCAAAATATAACCCCCAATGTATCCTTCGCACCTCGTGCTTAATGACCTCCTGAAAAACATTGCATTTAAAACGTCAACATAAAGTTGGTGAATTTCATAGGTTTAATAAATGATCATGCAGGACCGCAAGACTTTCCTCGTGATAATGCAACAGATGCAGACATCACAAATGTATTTACGTTTTCCTAAGCTCATGACACCGAAACTCGACATAATTGAATACAATATATAGATATATATTGCCTACATTGCCCGTGATGATGTTCAACCCTTAACATCCAGTATCCGACATGAAATACGTTCGTTTCTAATGATAGCTAGTCACCCGAACGGGGAAGTCATCCCAAATAGATCTATTTATAATCATTCGCGCTCACATAATGTAATCCACGACTACATATATGTAATTTAACAGTTCATGATTCATGGGCACAGTGGGTTATCGCTACTTAGGCAAAACGTAATCATGATAAAATGTACAAAAAACACTTGCGTCCAATTTGTAAAACGTGCATATGTTTCTCACCCCAAAACTAATAAAGTAATGATTTAAAGTAAAACATGGGTCTTATGAACTCACCTCAAATGAATTTGAACAGAGTATATCACTACTGATAAAGCGTCACGATAAAGACTGAATGCAACCTAATAAAGTATAGGTCGATTAAGAAGACTGCTAAGCATACAGACGAATAGTACACAATACAATGCCACATATATACTTGTAGTGAATTTTGATAAAATCATTGATGTATTTAGGATATAATAAAGGTTTTGATCTTTATAATTAACATTGTACTATCGTTTGGGCTATCATAAAGGAAAAAGGTCATGACATAATTTTGATGAGTCTAGGACCATCTTTAAATCGTAAATCCAGAACTCGTCAATACGTTACTCCGAAGAGGCCTCAATATCCTTTATAAAATTCCCTACTAATATAGCACTTGTAGTTAAAAATTGATATTTTAAATCATAAGGAAAAATGTATTGAATATATAATTATAAAAGTAGATTAAAAGAAACTAGTTTTGAGAAATAAGTAGTTATAACTTGAACTGTACGTATCAGATTCGTTTCTTAACAAAATAACTTGATTCCGGATTCCAATGATAATCAAATAAGACTCCTACTTTTCCAAATATATTAAGATAATTTAACCACTTTTTTATCAATAATAATTTTTATACTCAATATGGAACACTTAGGTGTTTTATGAGTTTGAATATGTTAACATAATATTTTCTAAAAGAACCCCCCCACCCCCCCCCCCGCAATAACAAGTATAGATATGATCATGGCATGCATAATAAAATATGTAATAAGAAGTATAAGGATGATAATGAAAGCCTTGTTTGAATAATAAGTAACATCACTAACAAGTTTTTCCCAACATCAAGATCCCAAAAAGTCCAAGCTTAACTTCAAAACACTTTTCTTGTAAAATCTTTTCCAAACTTTAACCAAACTCAATCTTCTTAGAACACCTTAGGAATGATATAAGAACACTTATATGATCAAGAAAAATCAAGCAATGGATTGCTTCTTGGAGGGTATTTGAGCCGTGAGCTCTAATGGGGTATAAAGAGGGTTTTGTTTGATTTTTCAAGTAAAGGTAGAAGTGTAGATGTGGTTTTCTCTTAACCCTTGGCGACTCCTATTAAGAACACTAATATCCTTAGCATCTTCCCTTGGTCCACTGAGCCTTTGCAAGGATGTCAAGTGGTTATAGCACCAGTTTTGGAACAATGGGATGGTTTTTGGCTAGTCATAGCATCAAGTGGTGAAAGGTCATGCAAGAAGGTTCTTATTGATGTCATGGTGACAAAGGCCCTTCTAGAAGTCCTGACATACACGTTATTTAAGGGTTAGGGTAGGATATTATGCATTTGGTTCATTTATCTAGTGTATTATGTAAATATAAGTCCTAAAGTAACATATCTTTAATTAAAAAGTATAACTTTTATTAGGCATATAAATGTAAATATTTCAATTCCTTTAATATGAAAAGTCTAATGTGATAAATATATTGATTTTTAATTATACTTTAAGTATATGAGTTCAAATTGTTAGGTATCGATGAAGCGTAGATAAATTAACGTGCTTCCGGGAAGGCTTAAACGCACTTTATCGCGAAACGTAAACATTTTACGTAACCAACAAAAATAAAATGTGCAATGTTGATAATTATCCTCTTAATAATCATATAACACTTGATTGATGACAATATTTAATCGTTTAATGCCCGTTTACATTGTATGATCATTTATTTAGATTACTTAACTGATACATTTTAAGAGCAAACGCGTAAACTCCCTAAAAATAAATAGAGCATTACATAATTCGTACAATGAACTAAGTTACGAGGTGTTTATATCTTGGCCCGACACAACCTCGGATCACTTGATCCGCACATATATTGAAACAAATAAGGGTCGCCTAAGAGTATGTATAACATCCTTGAAAAACAATTTCATTATATATGGGACGACACCCCTTTAATAATGAAATTCCTCACATAGTAATTTACAAAATCGGCAAACCACGGGGAACTTGAGTCACCACGAAAAGTCACCATATTATGTGTCTCAAGAGGAAACGTTTTATTTATCTCCTTTGGGTTGAGCACATGTTTTCCATAAGGATTTTCTAAATCGGAAAGATGATCGTCCCGCGAGATTCTCGGCTCTTTGTGTCAAATACTTAATTTGAATCTTGAAATAGGAGAACCCACCGAGCAATCTCCCTTGGAACTTTTTAGCAAAGAGATACTTGAGGGCAGAGTGAGTCCGTATAACAATGCTTTTATTCAATCTGAGGGTAAGCCCGGACTTTTCGAGGCGTCCACCACGATTGAAACTTTCATTCTCCGACGTGATGTAATGCAATTCAACCTCTGTTATTGTTTTACAAGCATAGTGTATAGGCCTTAAAGTTCTTTTCATGACGGTTGCCTCCCAAGACCGCTCCTAAAGGCAAAAATCGCTTGCATCTGCTACATAAGCTCAAAGGGTAAGTCCCAATCGGGGGCAATCAAGATTGGAGTTCGGTAAGTTTTTTCTTTAATGTTTCAAAAGCTTGAATACATTCATTGGAGAAGATGAACGAAGAATTTTTCTAAGAAGATAGATCATCGTTCGGGAAATTTTGGAAAAACCTTAATGAAACTGTCTGTAGAAACCGAACAAGACCAGAGAAAACTGCTGAACACCCTTATGATGAAAGGGGATGAGGTAACTTAGCAATCACATCGACTTTGGCTTTATCGACCTCAATCCTATTTTTGGAAATCTTATGGCCAAGGACAATACCTTCTTTAACCATAAAATGACTCTTTTCCCAATTTAGACAAAGATTGGTGTCTTCGCACCTTTTAGCAATCTTGTCCAAACGAGAGAGAGCAATTTTCTGCAATGAATTCCCAAAGTCCTAAAAGTCACCAAAAGACTGTCCAATCTTTTTTTTGATCAGAACATGAAAGATAGCCATCATACACCCTTTGTAACGGTGCCCGGTTCATTGGCAAAAGCCGAAAGGCATTCAACGGTAGGGAACGGTTCCAGTAAGGACAATAGGAATGTGGATCTTTTCTTATCAGTTAGGGTCGATGGGAAATATTGTAAGTAACCCGAGAAACCAACGAGTAAAACAATAGTATTCATTTCCCGCAAATCTCTCAAGCTATTTTGATCCTAAACGTAATGGAAATGGACTTTACGGGGGCTTCATTAACATTTCGTAGTTAATGCAAACACGCCTCCTGAACCAATCGAGTGCATGGTATGTGTTTAAGTGCATATTATAGATTTTATTGTGGCCGTATGTTTGTGTCTTTACATTAGCTCAATAGTCACTTTTATTTACTGTTTTTTGGACAAACAATTGCCTTTTGCTGCACCTTCCTTGCACTTGGTATTCATAACGTTTTTTCGTCGTTTATGAAGCTGATAAATTCTAATAAGCCATTGGTATTCTCAAAGTTATTACATCATATATGAAATTGCTAAGTTGTGATAAGCGATTATCTTCATTTCTAATAAAATATTTATTTAATATTTGGAGCTACGAATAATTGTATGTGTCTAATCTGTCAAGTGCTTTGATTTTCCTATCTCCGATGAAAATGTTGCTGATATGTGAGAAATCACATATCCTTATTATATCCAAAATGACCCTTAAATGATCAAAATGTGCAAAAATATGCTTGTATTTATGTATTTTGTTGTTTGTGAATGTGTAGGGACGGATAGTGCCAAAATCACAAGAAAACGGTCAAAACCGGACAAACACGGACACGGGAACGGATAGAGTGCACAAGAGCCAGAAGGTTCTAGCAAAAGGTCATCAAAAGTCAACCCTTGGTCAACCATTGGTCAACTCACAAAAGACAAAATCCTCAAAATACCCAAAATGCCCTTATTGTTAACTCATTTTCATCAAAAGTTCCTAAATCCTGACACCGTTATCTCCTTTTTATTAAAGAGATAACGATCGTTATCTCTTATAATTATAAAACCATTTAACCAAACATGTGGCCCAATTCCTTATACTCTGGCCCAAGTCAACAACCCAAACCCCTGGGTCAAACTAAGCTATAAAAAGGAAAGAAAAGGCGCGGGAAATTCAGTTTTTACTGTTCATCGTCGTTCTCGTTTTACCCTGCTTCAAAAACAAAGGGTAAATCCCAATTGACTACGTGGAACAAAGATTTCAAGTAATAAGCCATAGCTTAGCAAAGAAACGTCACCTCAAGAGCTTCTATTGGTCCATTTACACAAAGGGAATGACATGGTGGATTCAAACAAACACACCAAATGATGGGAAATTTACACTAAAACCAGTGTAATAAAAGCACAAAGCCTCTGACACAAGGAATGCCACGCTGGCAATCCGTGTGCACACTTATTGATCAAACGGTGAAGATTGAAGAGCCAATGATTGCAAGGAATGAAGGGTGAGGATCAAGATCAAGGGGAACGCGTTCACAAGGCCTAGAAGCATCCATTCTCTCCTATAAATATAGGACCTCCTTCACTCAACTATAGTCTATATCATGAGTTAAGTATTCAAATAGTAGCTTACATTTTAGCTTATCATGGTAATTATTCAGCTTAAAGTTTTAACTATAAATGAATATTCCTTAGTTTCAGCTTTTGTAATGTTGTATTAATAATGAATAAAGAGTTTTTTTTTTTAAGAAAGTTTAATGTTCAATTCATGTTTTCATTATAAAGTAATCTAGTTAATCATGCACTGTAATACTGTTTAATATTAATCTTTAATCAGTTTGTCATTTTAAACTAATAAACTACAATTCAATGTATTAGGGCGGCTTCATAAAAGCTTAACTGAGCTTATTAAGACACAAATCCTCTTTCAAAAGTTCCACAACTTATTATGGAAGGGAAGCCAATAAGGGATGACCTTCCAAGACCCCACCAGCTTATCCTAGGATAAGATGGAGCTTGTTGATAGCTCATAAAGACAATTGATAAGCCTTGTTTTGAGCAAATGGAAAGTAATTTCTCAATTCCTTTTTTGACAGCTTATACTATGAATTACCAAGTTTATCATGACTTATAGTTGCTTATGCTTGTTTAGATTAGCTTATATAATGATAATATATGTTGTTTAGAAACTTATTTGTTTGCTAAGTATCTAGAAACTTAAGTTAACTCTTCTATATCATATAAAACAGTAAAAAAACAAAAACATTAGCATAAGTTTAAATTTTGATTTTCTAAGCTTATTTGATTAACTTAAATCTGCATATAAGTGTCTTAATTTTAGCTTAATATAATCTAGTATTTGCAACTTGTTCTTTAAAATTTCAAATTCATAAGCTTACAATGGATATAAGCCTTTTTAAGGGGGGTGTTTGGCCAAGGCAGCACTAACTCAAGTTTATTGCTGCCAAGGCATTTGGTCCTTGTATTGATTTAAAACTGCATTTGTAATTTTATTTGTATATAAATAGTAATTAAGACTGTTTGGAGGTCTTGAATTAGATTTCATTCAAGTAGATAGTTTTAGCTAAAAAAATTTAGAACAAGTTCAGTGGAATAAGCATTTTAAGCTCTTCTCTGTTTAAGCTGTTTCATTGCTCTCATTGCTTTAGTTTTTTGAGTTTTAAAGTTTATAGATTACAACGCCTTAAGCCTGCACAATTTCATAAGGATTGGGTCAATTTAGTGCAAACGCATCAGATTGCATTTGGACCGCATAAGTAGCACTTTCAATCTTAAAAAATAGAGGTAACTTTAGTTAGGATTTGATTTTTAGTTTACAAGTAGTTTGTAGGTTAATGATCATCATTTTGAACTTAGTTTCTATAAAATAGCTTATTTGTCTATCTGTTTTTAAGCTGAAAAATTGCATTTTTTCTTTTCAAACTCAGTACAAATGTGAAAATATGCAGTTTTCAAAGAGCTTTTTCAATAAGCATTTGATTTTCAAAATGATTTTTAAAAGCTGTTTCATATAGCTTTTTGGTTAAGGTTTAAGGTAGTATAAGCTAGAAATCCATAAGGATCTGTTTGCATAGTTAAAAATAAACCCAAAGTAGCTAAGTTATCTGTTTGGTTTTCAGTTTTTCACTAAGTGCTTATTTTGAATCCTCAGCTTACAGCTTGCTTCTTTGTGCTTATTTCTAGTTTAAAATAGTTTATTAAGTTAGTCTTAGCTTATTTTATTATTGTCCTTAGCTTTCTAAGTCATTTAGTGGAAGCAACATTAAAAATTAAAGCTAGCATTACTAACTTTAAGTTAGTACTGCTGAGCTTATTTAAGCTCATTCTTGCTTGTATTATTTGCTATTTCTTTTCGTATTAGCTTATTAGGTTAGGGTTAGTTTAGAAGTTGCTTATTTTGCTAGGTATTAGCTTATTTTAGCCTCATAGTTGCTTAAGTTTTCATAAAAGTTCAAAAAGAAGTTTTATTTAATCTGTTAGCTTTTCAGCTGATTTCTAGCTTAATCTGTTAGCTTTTCAGCTGATTTCTAGCTTATTTAGAAATTTTCAAAAATAGTTGCTTTTATTAAAATTGATAGTTTTTAGCTTTTCTACAATTTTGCTTTTTTGGTTTTTGCAAAATAAAAAAAAGGGAAGAAAGGAAATCGTGGGTGAGCAAGGCTCGAACCCACGACCTCAACCTTCCTCAATCCTTTTATAAACCTCACAACACACACACTCAACCAACGCGCCCTGGGGACTTTTTCAATCTTTCTTTGCAAAATTAATTTCTTATACACATTTTAGGCATTTTAGTATAATAAGCTGTTTTGGCTTATTTCTTAGCTTATTCGACAAGCTGTGTTTTCAAGCTTATTTTTCATAGATTCCTCATTATTCAAGCTAGTTTCCGTAATTGTTTCAGAATTTTTATAATTAGTTTAGTATTTTTAATCATTTAATTTCATTAAAATCGTTTTTAATTCATAAAAAAATATAAAAAAGTCAAAAAAATATAATTATTTTTTAGAAAATTTTCTTTTTTCATATAGTTTCTAGGAAAATTAGTTTTGCTTCCGTTGGGTTTAAATTGCAAAATTTTATTTTTTAACGAGTGAGATTCATTCCCGTTCACGTTTTTAGTGTTCTCAAGCTCAAATCTCCTTCGTTTTTAGTCTAGTTTTCTTTGTTTTAGCTTTTTAGTCAATTAAGTCTTATAAAAACTAAAAAGATCAGTTCAGGCTTAATTTTAATAATTTAGGATTTTTAGGTCCCGTTTAGGATTCCCGTTTTGCGTTTTTAGTTAAAATTTACTTTCCCGTATTGTTTTTTTTCGTAGTTAAATTTAAATTGTCCCGTTATTTACTCACTATTATGATTTTAGAAAACAAATCATCTTCGAACCAATTCAAGTCATTTTCCAAATAACAAACGAGGTCTCAGTTTCATAAATCTTTAGGAAAACGACCCGGTAATCACTTACCGGTTAAAACGTGTAGTATTTTTGTAAGATTTTTCCTACTACCTTTGTCCTCAAGGGTAGTTTTTGAATTTTCTATACTTTGGATATTATTACGTATATAATTGACCTTAGTTGCGATCAATTTTTGGCACCGCTGCCGGGGATTTGTAATTAAGATTCTTTCGTTTGAAGTTTGTTGATCGTGATTTGGAGAATCTTTCGTCTTCGAAAGTTACGCTTTTGAGAAAAATCAAAAATAAAAAAAAATAAAAATAAAAAAGTAAAAAATTATTTTTCTTTTCTTTTTATTATAAATAGAAGATTATTAAATAAGAAAAATACAAAAATATTTGCTCTTCCGGATTTTTCGATTCTTCTTGTGAATTCATTAAGAAATAAAAAAATATAATCAAGTTGGTAAAAGAACACCAACAAATAATACCTTCAACTGAGGTATTATCCATCAATAAGTTCCCGAACCAAAGATTCAAAATTTTTACCGTTTGTGTCACTTACGAAAAAGGCGCACCTCTTTTGTAAAATTTATTTTACTTAAGAGAGTTACCCTAAGTTTGTTGATTATTCGGTAAACAAAAATATTTACTTTTCTCATTTCTTTTCTCATTTCATTTGTTTGTTTAGTGCATGCGCACTAGAAATTCCAATTTTCCAAATAATTCAAACGTAACCATTCCGAGACGTCGAAATAAAGGACGTGCTCCAAAAATAGTCAAACCCGAGCTTTGTACTATCGTTGCACCAATGGCAGAACGAACAATGGAAGAGCTACTCCGAGCACCCACGGAAGGGTACGGAGAAGCTATCGTTTTACCAGAAATTAATGCGGATCATTTTGAGATTAAAACGAATTTGTTACAATTGGTTCAAGCGAACCCGTTTCACGGTTTAGAGAACGAAAATCCTCATGCTCATATTAATAGTTTCAAAAGGATTACCTCGACTCTACCGATTATTATGTGCCAAATCGATGTGAATAAGCAAATTAGTTTCCAAATTCACTCGAGGGCTGCTAAAAACTTGGTACGAGAAAGAACCTCCTAATTCAATCTTGACTTAGGAGGATCTCGTTACCAAATTCGTGAATCAATTTTTCCCTCCCTCGAAAATGACTCACTTAAAGAATAAAATCTCTCGATTTAACTAAAAATTCGATGAGTCTTTTAGTGAGCGTGGGAACGATTTAAGGAAATGCTTAGAGCTTGTCCTCACCATGGATTTACGGAGTTAACTCAAGTTGATACCTTCTATAACGGTTTAAACGACAACGATCAAGACTCCTACAAGACTTCTTAAATGCCGCGGCGGGTGGAAATCTTTTGAGTAAGACGACTAGAGAGGCTTTAAACATAATTGAGAATAAATCAAAAGTTCGTTATTCACGAAATAGATCAAATGCTTCTAGGATGAATGCTACTTCTAGTAAAACGGATGAGAGAATTGATAAGCTTGCGGATCAACTTTCGACCTTAGTCGAGATTGTTTCTAAAAAAGTTGTCACTCCCGCTCCGGTTAAAGCGGTTGAGGAAACTTGCGTTACTTGTGGTGGTGCCCATTCTTGGTATAATTGTCCGACTACCGATAACAATCAAGCTAGTGTTTGTGCGACCACGGGTACTTACAATCAAGTTAACCCTCCGAACCGTGTTAGTAATCAAATGGCACCACCAGGTTTTGCTCCGGTGCAAAACAATGGTCAAAATAGGTTTAATCAGAATCAAGTTCAAGGGAATAATTTTAATCGGGGAAATAATTTTCATGGAAATCAAGGTTTTCAAGCTCAAAATAATCATGCTCCAAATTTTCAAAACCAAGGATTTCAAAACCAACCTTTTCAAGTGCCTAATAATCAAGTTCAACAAGAGATTTCAAATGATTTTTTGAGTTACAAGAGGAATAACGATCAAATGTTGAGAAACATGCAAAATCAAATCAACTCGTTGAAAGGAGACCTTAAGAATGAAATTAAAAACACGATAGAATCTCAACAAGCCGTCATGATGAATCAACAAACTACTTTTCAAAATAATTTGCAAAACATGATATGTGGATTGTTTCAAAACCAAGCCTCAACTTCGGGTACTCTTCCAAGTAATACCATTCCAAACCCGAAGGGTGAGATGAAAGCGATCACTACTCGAAGTGGTGTTGCTTACGAGGGACCCTCGATTCCTACTAATCCTAAAAAGGTAGTAGAACTAGAAACCGAGGAAACAACGGATAAGGAGCAATCTAATTTCCAAGGAAGTACCTCTCAAATCCCACCTCCGGTTACCTACATTTCTATTCCGGAACCCAATGTTCCAAAGACTTTGCTTAAAACTACTCCCATTCCGGAGCTCAATTTTCCGAAGAGTTTACCTAAGCCACATATTCCATATCCTTCTTAACTAAATCAAGAAAAGTCTCCTGACAAAGCTTCAAATCAAAAAGAGAAGATTTTTCAAATGTTTAAAGATTTATGTTTTGACATAAGTTTCGCGGATGCTTTACTTTTGATGCCAAGATTTGCTCCTACGATTAAGAGTTTGCTCATGAATAAGGAAAAGTTTCTTGAGTTAGCTAAGATACCGTTAAAAGAGAATTGCTCGGCGATGCTTCTCAAAAAGCTTCCTGAAAAGGTTGGAGATCTCGGCAAGTTTCTTATTCCATGTAATTTCCTGGGAATGGATGTATGTCACGCCTTGGTCGATCTTGGCGCAAGCATAAATCTTATGCCTCTTTCTATTTAGAAAAAAGCTTTCTTTACCTGAACTTACACCAACTCGGATGACTTTAGAGTTAGCGGACCGATCGATTACTTATCCTAAAGGACTCGCCGAAGACGTTTTTGTCAAAGTTGGAAAATTTCATTTTCCTACCGACTTTGTTGTTGTCGATTTCGAAGCCGATCCTTGTGTACCTCTCATACTTGGGAGATCCTTTTTAAGGACCGGTCGTGCTTTAATTGATGTTTATGGAGAAGAAATAACCCTTCGAATTGATAATGAAGCCGTCACTTTTAATCTAGATCAAACCACGAGATATTCCTCTACAAATGATAAGTCGGTAAACCGAATTGACATCATTGATGCAGTTTGTGAGGAGTATGCTCCGGAATTGCTATGATTTTCTAATTCTTCGGGTGGCAATCCCACCCCGACATCTGAGCCTTTTACTTCCGAATTCATTTTGGAAGAAATCCAAGCTTATCTCAAGGATGATTCAATTTCACCAGAAATTGATCATGCCAATAGCGATTCGGAGGAAGATATTTGTTTAATTGAAAATTTGTTAAATAATGACCCATTTCAACTTCCCCCGATGAACCTTAAACAAAGTAAAGTTACCGAGGTAAAATCTTTAATTGAAGAGCCTCCGGAATTAATGTTAAAAGATTTACCGTCTCACTTGGAATATGCGTACTTAGAAGAAAACGACAAGTTACCCGTGATTATTGCAAAAGGTTTAAAAGATGATGAAAAAGATGCTCTCTTAAAGGTGCTTAAATCTCATAAACGGGCCATTGCTTGGAAAATCACCGACATCAAGGGTATTCACCCTCGTTTTTGTACAGACACAATCTTAATGGAGGATGATTACAAACCCACGGTTCAAAGTCAAAGACGGGTTAACCCAAAAATTCACGAGGTAATCAAAAAGGAGGTCTTAAAACTTCTTGATGCCGAAATGATTTACCCGATCTCCGACAGCCCATGAGTTAGTCCATTGCATTGTGTTCCAAAGAAAGGAGGAATAACTGTTGTTGCTAATGAAGAAAATGAATTAATTCCGACACGTTTAGTTACCGGGTGGAGAGATTGTATCGACTATAGGAAGTTAAATGAAGAAACTCGAAAAGATCATTTTCCATTGCCGTTTATGGATCAGATGATAGAAAGATTAGCCGGGAATGAGTTTTATTGTTTTCTAGATGGATTTTCAGGGTATTTCCAAATACCAATAGATCCCCAAGACCAAGAGAAAACTACTTTCACATGCCCGTATGGAACTTTCGCGTACCGTCGCATGCAATTTGGTTTGTGTAATGCTCCCGGTACTTTCCAAAGGTGTATGATGGTCATATTCCATGATATGATCGAAAAGACTATGGAAGTGTTTATGGATGATTTCTCGGTTTTTGGGGATAGTTTTGATTCATGCCTCTCCAATTTAGAAAAGATGCTAAAACGGTGTGAAGACACGAATTTAGTTCTTAATTGGGAGAAGTGCCACTTTATGTGTAGAGAAGGAATTGTGTTAGGGCATAAAATTTCAAAGTCGGGAATTGAGGTCGATCGTGCTAAAGTCGATGTTATCGCTAAGCTACCTCACCCGACTACCGTAAAAGGTGTTAGGAGTTTCTTAGGTCATGCAGGTTTTTACCGTCGTTTTATCCAAGACTTTTCCAAAATAGCTAGACCAATGACTCACCTTCTTGAGAAGGAAACACCGTTTGTGTTTTCTAAGGATTGTATTGATGCTTTTTAGACTCTTAAAAAGAAGCTTACCGAAGCTTCGATCTTAGTTGTCCCGGATTGGAACCTACCTTTCGAACTCATGTGTGATGCAAGTGATTTCGCGATTGGTGCGGTTTTAGGACAACGAAGATCGAAGCACTTTCAGCCTATACATTATGCTAGCAAGACAATGACAGAAGCTCAAATTCATTACACTACCACGGAAAGTAAATGCTTGTCGTTGTGTATGCTTTTGAAAAGTTTCGGCCGTATCTTGTCTTATCTAAAAGCATAGTGTATACGGATCACTAAGCTTTAAAATACCTTATGAATAAACAAGACGCCAAGCCGAGGTTGCCCCGGTGGGTTCTTCTCCTACAAGAATTTGATATCACCATCCGTGATAAAAAAAAGGAAATGAGAACCTTGTGGCTGATCATTTATCAAGACTTGAGAATCCTCATAAAGGAAAGGGCCAGTTAGAAAAACAAGACATAATGAACATTTTCCTTAGAAACTCTTGTGCGATACGCTAGTGAGAGTACCCCATGGTTTGCGGACTATGCAAATTTCCATGCGGGGAATTTTATCATCAAAGGAATGACGACTCAACAAAAGAAGAAGTTTTTCAAGGACGTTAAACATTATTTCTGGGATGATCCCTATCTTTTTCGTATTTGTGCGGATCAAATCATTCGACGGTGTGTGCATGGGCAAGAAGCTATTGATATTCTCAAAGCTTGTCATGAAGGACCCACTGGGAGCCATCATAGTGCCAATCTCACCGCTCGAAAAGTATTTGATACCGGATTCTTTTGGCCAACCATATATCGAGATGCTCATACGTTGATCAAATCTTGTGATAGGTGTCAAAAACAAGGCAAATTTCCACAACGAGCTAAGATGCCTCAAAACGCTATCCAAGTTTGTAAAATCTTCGATGTATAGGGTATTGATTTTATGGGACCATTTCCGTCTTCACATGGGAATAAATACATCCTCGTAGCCGTTGATTATCTTTCAAAAATGGTTGAAAGAAAAGGCGCTCCCCACAAACAATGATTGCTAGAGTTATAGTAAATTTTTGGATGTCTTTTTTGGCCGATTCGGAAACAATAGAGCTCGTTATAAGCAATCGTGGTACCCATTTTTGTAATGATCAGTTTGCTCAAGTAATGTCTAAGTATGGGGTCACACATCATCTTGCTACCGCTTATCACCCTCAAACGAGCGGTCAAGTAGAGGTGTCCAATCGTGGTTTGAAACGTATTCTAGAAAGGACGGTTGGAGAAAACCATGCCTCGTGGTCCGACAAACTAGATGACACTTTATGGGCATTTTGTACTGCTTTTAAGACACCAATTGGTTGTATGCCTTACAAGTTAGTGTACGGAAAGTCTTGCCATTTACCTATCGAATTAGAGCATAAAGCATATTGGGCTTTGAAACATGCTAATTTTGATCTTAAAACCGCGGGTGATCACCGTAAGCTTCAACTTAATGAACTTAATGAGCTTCGTGATCAAGCTTACGAGAATTCTTTGATTTATAAAGAGAGGACGAAGAAGCTTCACGACTCAAAGATCAAAAACCGCATTTTCAATGTTGGTGATCGAGTTTTACTCTTCAACTCTCGTCTAAAGATATTCTCCGGAAAGCTTAAAACTCGTTGGTTAGGGCCTTTCACATGATCGAGTTTTACTCTTCAACTCTCGTCTAAAGATATTCTCCGGAAAGCTTAAAACTCGTTGGTCAGGACCTTTCACCATCACCAAAGTTTTTCCATACGGAACCATTGAGTTATCTCAACCCGATGGTCCAAACTTTAAGGTGAATGGTCATCGTGTGAAGCATTACTTCGGAGGGGACTTACCACCCAAGGTAGTCCAGGATCTCCACACTTTCTCCAAGGACGAATGAATTCGGGGATCGAGTCAAGCTATGTGACTCGGTTACCAAAAACAAAGTGCTTCGTGGGAGGCACCCCATGCTTATCCTTCTATCTTCTTTCTTATTTCTATTGTGATGTGAGGAGGCTTGTACTCTTCCGATTCTTGTTGTTTGTGCTTGTGATTGTTTGCAGGATTAACCCAAAAAATTTTGAAGACTCTCGTGTTCGGTGTTTTGTCCCGGTCCACTCGAGCTTCCTAGCCTTTGCTTGCCATTAGTTTGGGGAAATCCGATATCCTAAGATTATTATCGACTAACATTTATCAAAAAAATTTGAAATGATGAAAAATGAAAAAATATAATAAATAATAATTATAAACTGTGGGCTGATAAAAGTTTGTTGTATCTTGCCGGCTCACAACCGATGTTACAGCCTTCTAAAGAAAGCCCATAGTAAGAATAAAAATCCGAGACTGATAAAAGTTTGCTGCATCTTGCCGGCTCACAACCGATGTTGTAGCCTTCTAAAAAGTCAAGGGTTACAATTGCATAAATGTTATGTTTAATATTAAGTTTGAGTTAATAAATAGATCTCTTTTTGTTAAATTTAAATATGCTTTTGAACTTTGACTATTTCATTTTAAGTTTTTAAATAAGCTATGTATATACGGGAAACCTGAGAGTTTATGAAACCTAAAGGTCTGTGAGTCCCGATACTAGTCTCTATGGGGTGTCAAAAGCCTGGTCACTTAGCCGCAAGGTTGGGATGTGCCGAGACGAAAGTCGCTATATGGGATGATCTCGCCTTCAAACTCATTATTATCGGGTGAAACGTGAAGCATAGAATTTTGCAAAACGTTGATCCATGGTTGAAATTCAAAATAGCACATTAACCTAAGATATAATAATTTTCGGGAGTGAAAAGTTCACAAAGTGCAAATATGAGTAGTGTTAGCATCTTAGCTGATATTTAGCGGTGATTTCATTTTAAGCTTGGTTTGGACAAGTGAAAAGTCAGGAACGATGAATTTATCCTTTTTGGGGCATTCTCGGATCGAAATGCATCTTGTTCTATGATCCCTAACGGTTATGGAAATCACGAAAGTCGGAATATTCTATGTAATCACCCTCAATACAAAAAAATGGAAAAAGTTTTGAAAAATGGGAAAATGGGGTGTTTTAAAGCTTGTATTTTTTAACTCTCCCCACAAAAATCTTTGCTACTTTTTAAAGATTTAGTTTGGGGAAGTTCTGAGGTATTTGATTTTAGAGCATATAATATTGCGTGAGGACACGACAATCACTTAGTTTGGGGAATTTTGATATGTGAGAAATCACATATCTTTATTATATCCAAAATGACTCTTAAATGATCAAAATGTGCAAAAATATGCTTGTATTTGTGTATTTTGTTGTTTGTGTATGTGTAGGTACGGATATTGCAAAAATTACAAAAAATGGTCAAAACCGGACAAACACGAACACGGGAACGGATAGAGTGCACAAGAGCCAAAAATTTCTAGCAAAAGGTCATCAAAAGTCAACCCTTCGTCAACAATGGTCAAACCACAAAATGCCAAAACCCTCAAAATACCCAAAAGAGCCTTATTGTTAAATTCATTTTCCCTAAAAATCCTAAAACAATAACACCGTTAGTCCTTAACCATTAAGGGACTAACGGTCGTTAACCCTCTATAACAAAATCCCTTAAATCCCAAGCCCAAGCCCAACACCCGTGCCCAAATCAACTCACTCAAATCCCCGAGTCAAACACAAGTTGTATAACATTTGGGGGGCGGGAAAAACAGTTTTTATAGTTTACCGTCTCCCCCAATTCACCCAACTCAAATTAAACCATAATTAACCCACACCCTTTCAATTAATGACGTGGTTAGAAGATTCTTAGTACAAAGTGCCTATTCAGCAAAGAAAAATATCACCAAAGCCTCTCATTGGCCAAGACACCATCAAGAATGACATGCGGGCTATTAAAGAATCACACAAGAAAAGGGACCTTATTGGGAATTTTTGCACTAAAAACAATGCAAAAGAAGCACAACCTTCTAAAGATACAGGATTGCCAGCTTGGCAATCCGTGTGCTCATAATCTCATCCAAGGGCTAAGAAGGGGCATCCAATGATTAGATGAAAATGAAGGGCCAAGATCAGTTTGCAAGAGGAGCGTGTATGAGAGTCTGGAAGCTTCACTCAGCCCTTATAAATAGAGCTTACCCCCTCACTCACAATTATCTTTACTTTTCCAGTTTTAGTGTAGCTTATAGAATTAGCTTATGTAATTTTTCTTTCTAATTGTTTTTACCTGGTTGTTTTTACTTAATGTACTTTCATTTAAGCTTGTAACCTGTTTCAAATTAGTAATAAAAAATTGTTGTTCTTATTAATGAATTGTTACTTTATGATTTCCTTTAATTCAAAACTGTTTGATTAAGCTATCCTTTGTTAACATACGCTCATTAAGCTCTTTAATCCAATCATAAGCTGGCTAAATACTCAACTAAGTTCTTAAAAGCTTAGTTGAGCTTATCTTATACAAATCTACAATCAAAATAGCACAACTTGTTATGGAAGGGAAGCCAATAAGGGATGGGCTTCTAGGACCTCACCAGTTTATCTTAGGATAAGCTGGAGCTTGTTGATAGCTCATAAGAGCAATTTGATAAGCCTTGTTTAGAGCAAAGGCAATTGTAAGTTCTCAATTTCTTTTTACAGCTTAGCTTTGAATTTCAGTTTATCATGACTTATAGTTTGCTTATTGCTGTTTAGATTAGCTTATAAATGCTTAATATAGTTGTTAGAAACTTAATTTGTTTGCTAATTAATTTAGAATCTTAGTTAACTCTTATTTTCTCTAAATCAGTAAAAAAACCCAAAAACATTAGTATAATTTGTATTTTTGATTTTCTAGCTTATTTGATTACTTAAATCTGCTTATTAGGTCTTAATTTAGCTTAATGAAATCTGGTATTTGCAACTTGTTCTTTAAATTTTCAAATTTATAAGCTTAAAATTGATTTAAGCCTTTTTAAGGGGTGTTTGGCACAAGGCAGCACTAACTCAAGTTAGTGCTGCCGAGGCCATTTGGTCCTTAGGATTGGTTTCAAACTGCATTTGTAAGTTTATAAGATAGGATTTAAGACTGTTTGAAGATTTTGAATTAGATTTCATTTAAGTAGATAGTTTTAGCTAAACTTTTTAGAACAAGTTCAGTGGAATAAGCATTTTAAGCTCTTATCTATTTAAGCTGTTTCATTGCTCTCATTGCTTTAGTTTTAGAGTTTTAAAGTTTTAGATTACAACTCCTTAAGCCTGCACAAGTTTCATATGGATTTGGGTCAATTTTATGCAAACTGCATCAGATAGCATTTGGAATAAGTAGTACTTTTCAATCTTAAAAATCAGAAGGTAAATTTAGTTTTCAGGATTTGATTTTTAGTTTACAAGTAGTTTGTAGATTAATAATCATCATTTGGAACTTAGTTTCTATAAAATAGCTTATTTGTCTATCTGTTTTTTTAAGCTGAAAAATTGCATTTTATCTTCTTCAAACTCCGTACAAACTGAGAAAATAAGCAGTTTTTCAAGGAGCTTTTTCAATAAGCATTTGATTTTCAAAATGATTTTTAAAATCTGTTTCATGTAGCTTTTTGGTTAAGGTTTAAGGTAGTATAAGTTAGAAATCCATAAGGATCTGTTTGCATACTTAAAAATAAGCCCAAAGTAGCTAAGTTGTCTGTTTGGTTTTCAGTTTTTCACTAAGTGCGTATTTTGGATCCTCAGTTTATGGCTTGCTTCTTTGTGCTTATTTCTAGTTTAGAATAGTTTATTAAGTTAGTCTTAACTTATTTTATTATTGTCCTTAGCTTTCTAAGTCATTTAGTGAAAGCCGCATTAAAAATTAAAGCTAGCAGTACTAACTTTAAGTTAGTACTGCTGAGCTTATTTAAGCTCATTCTTGCTTGTATTATTTGCTATTTCTTTTCATATTAGCTTATTAGGTTAGGTTTAGTTTAGAAGTTGCTTATTTTGCTAGGTCTTAGCTTATTTTAGCCTCTTAGTTGCTTAAGTTTTCATAAAAGTTCAAAAAAAAGTTTTATTTAATCTGTTAGCTTTTCAGCTGATTTCTAGCTTATTTAGAAAGTTTCAAAAATAGTTGTTTTTATTAAAATTGATAGTTTTCAGCTTTTCTACAATTTTTCTTTTTAGGTTTTTGCAAAATAAAAAAAGGGGAAGAAGGGAAATCGTGGGTGAGTAAGGCTCGAACCCACGACCTCAACCTTCCTCAACCCTTTTATAAACCACACATCACACACACTCAACCAACGTGCCCTGGGGTCTTTTTCATTTCAAGTATGCAAAATCTATCTTTTATATACATTCTCGGCGTTTTAGTATAAAAAGTTGTTTTGGCTTATTTCTCTGCTTATCCGATAAGCTGTGTTCACAAGCTTATTTTTCCTAGATTCGTTACTGTTCAAGCTACTTTTCATATATTTTTCAGAATTTTTATAAATATTTTAGTATTTTTAATCATTTATTTTTTTTAGAGGAAACTATAATTCTTTTTTAGAAAATTTTCTTTTATCATATAGTTTATAGGAAAATTAGTTTCGATTCCGTAAGGTTTAAATTGCAAAATTTCATTTTTTAAAGAACGGGATTCATTCCCGTTCACGTTTTTAGTGATTTTAAGCTCAATTCAACTCCGTTTTTGTCCTAGTTTTCTCTAATCTTACTTTTTTGTCAATTAGGGTTAGTTAAAAGTAAAAAAATCATTTTAGGTCTATTTTTGAAAATTTAGGGTTTTTAGGTCCCGTTTGGATTCATGTATTGCGTTTTTAGTTAAAGTTTAATTTCCCGTTATTAAAGTTAGGTTTAATTGTCCCTTAATTTACTCACTTTTAGGATTTTTGAAAACAAATCATCTTCGAACCAATTCAAATCATTGTCCAAATAACAAACGTGGTCTCAATTTCATAAATCTTTGGGAAAACGACCCGATAATCACTTACCAGTTAAAATGTGTAGTATTTTTGTAAGATTTTTCCTACTACCTTTGTCCTCAAGGGTAGTTTTGGAATATTCTATACTTTGGATATTATTACGTATATAATTGACTACCAATCACTATGCATTAGTTTTCTAAAATGTTTTGAAAATTTTGGGTTCGTAGAACCAAAAATTATGTCATCAATGTAAATTTGCACAAACAATATGTCTTCCACATGTTTAGTTATGAACAGAGTTGGATCAATAGAACCTTTTGAGAATCCTTTGGATACCAGGAAATTAGAGAGTTCATCATACCACGCTCTTGGTGCTTGTTTTAGAGCATATAATGCTTTCTTGAGATGGTAAACTTTGTCAGGATGATATAGGTCAACAAATCCATCTGGTTGGTTTACGTACACTTCTTCCTTCAGAGGTCCGTAAAGAAAGGCTGTTTTAACAACCATTTGGTACACTGTAAATGATTTGTGTGCAGCATACGCAATGAACATCCGTACAGCTTCCAACCGAGCAACTGGTGCAAATGACTCTTCGAAATTAATTCCTTCCTTTTGAGCATATCCCTTAGCTACAAGATGATATTTTTTGCGAATGACAGTATTTTCCTCATCACGTTTGTTTTTCCAGAGCCACTTTAAGTTAATGACATTTTTGCAAAGTGGTCTATCGACTAATTCCCATACATCTAATCGATCAAACTGATGAAGTTCTTCCTGCATTGATTCAATCCATGCAGAATCAGTCAATGGCCTTCTTGAGTTCTTTGGTTCGTGTTCGACTCCGGTTTTGTGGGTTCAACTCACGATGAGTGCGAACATACACATCTCGCCATCTGTTTCTAGCTGACGTCTTGTTCTAATTGATTGAGAAGGATTTCCAATGACTTGTTCTAATGGATAGTCTTTTGTCCAACGTTGTGCAAAGGGATGGTGTTGATAGAAGGTATGCATGTTTGACGAATCAACATGACGAGATGATGTCTCCCCTTGTTCTTGTACCGGTGTACTAAAGATGTTGATAAATTTATCTTTGTCAAATTGTGCATTTTCGGTATTGGTTTCTGCTTGAATAATGTTCTCAGTTGCAGTGACAGTTGGTACTTGAGTTGGAGTTTGATGTGTTGAATGAATGTTCAATGGAGTTAGATCTGCAACATCGGTTGTTGTAGAAGTGTGAGTTGTTTTATGTTGTTGACGTTTATCGGTATTATCAGCAGCATGTACATCGGAAGACGTTGACACAACAGGAGAAGTTCCATTGAGTAATTCACTGAACATCAGACTATATAGCAATTCCAGCTCATTTGACGTTGTTACTGTCTTAGTGACTTGAGGAACATTTTCTTGACTTTGTGGACCAGGACTTAAACTGTCTTGTTCAAGTACCGTTGTCAAACATTATGGACCGGGGTCAGAACTGACGTGATCTGGCGCCATTTGAGGCAATTCATCAAAGTTAACATGAATGGTTTCAACTATTATTCTTGTTCTCTTGTTAAATACCCTGTAAGCCTTTGACTGAGTAGAATACCCAACAAAAATACATGCATCACCTTTTTCCTTCATTTTATCAAGATTTTCACCATCTCTGACGATGTAGCAAAGAGAACCAAAGATGTGAAAGAACTTAACTGACGGTTTCCAGGCATTGATGATATGGTAAGGTGTTTTCTCATGTCGAGGAATTACAAGTTAACGGTTTTGAGTAAAACATGCTGTTGCAATTGCTTCAGCCCAAAAGAACAAAGGAACTTTAGCGGCGCTTAGCATTGTTTGAGCAGCCTCAACAAGAGTACGGTTCCGTCTTTTGACAATGCCGTTTTATTCAGGTGTTCGAGCAGTTAACGTTTTGTGTCTTATTCCCTCTTTTACAAAGTATGCATGAAGAGTTTTATTAAGAAATTATGTGCCTTTGTCAGTTCGAACTGTTGTAACTTGAGCATGAAGTCCTCTTTAGACAAGTGTGAGGAAATCAATGAGAACTCCAGGTGTTTCGTCTTTGGACCTCAAGAAGTGAGTCCAAGTATATCGGGAGTAGTCATCAACAATTACGAGAACATATTTCTTTCCATTAATGCTTTCTACCCGCATTGGACCACATAAGTCCATGTGTAGAAGTTGTAACCGTCTTTTTGAGCTCGGGGTAGTCTTAGTGTGAAAAGACTTTCTTTTTGCTTTCCCCAGCTCACAAGAAGAACACAGATGATCTTTGACGAATTTCAGCTTTGGAAGGCCATTCACAATATTATTCTTTGAAAGCAAGTTGATGGTGTCGAAGTTTAAATGAGATAGACGACGATGCCATAACCATGCTTGAGACGATGTTGCTTTAGCCATTAAGCAAATTGGATTGGGAGTTGTTGAGTCTTGCAGAGAAATGGAATACAAATCTGTGCCACGAGAACCTGTGAGAAGATCATTTCCCTTCAAATCACGGATATAACATGTAGACTTCCGAAAAGCAACTTCCAAATCCGCATCACAGAATTGACCAACGGAGAATAAATTGTGATTAAGCCCTTCGACGTAATAAACCCTTTTGATAGTAATCGTTCCTTGAACCAGATCTCCATAGCCAAGAATTGGTGCAATTTGATCATTTCCAAACTTCACCGTTCCCAGAAATTTCTCCACAAAATTAGTTAGAAGTTTGAGATTTCCGGTCATGTGCTTTGAGCACCCAGAGTCGACGATGAATAGAATTATCTCTACGAGCTGCAAAAGAATTAGAAGACAATGGAGTATTGGACACAGTGGATACACCTAAAACTCAATACCTAGGAGTCTTATGTTCCAAAATATTAGCAGTTCTAGATGCATTTCCTAGAGGCATACTAATGTTTGGGTTAACATTTCCTTTTTGAGACTTAGGTTTCCAATTATATCCGGGTGGAGTATACTTAGGATACCACCAACTGCATGTCTTACTAACTTGCTCATATAACTTCCTAGTTATGTTTCTAGATTTCTTGACAGTGGAGTCTGTTGCAACGGTTTTCTTACTGGATGTTGCAACAGATTGGTTCACATTATGCTTGGGTTCTCTAGTACTAATAGGCACAACCATTGGTTGTATAGTCCTAGAATTCACGCCATTGATATAATGTAGAACACACAAATCATGATTGTCATTCAGCACACATTTTCCACAAGTAACACAAACAAAGTTGACATTCGAGGTCTTAGCATTCAAATTGTCATTACACGCAGTTACAAACGTTTTATTATTAGAAAACTTAATATTCCTACGGTGGTCTTCTACTTCTTTCTTCTTCCCTTGACTATTGTTAGGCATGACTCTATCTTCTAGTTGATTGCTCTTAAGCTGTGGTCTGCTAACACTAGTAGTGGGAATTACTCCTGTAGAGAAAGACACGCGCTTGTTAGTTTTCCTATTGTCTTGAGGCAACCGTGGTGTTCTAGTTTGATTAGGCTTTGTGTACACTTTATACATTCTTAGTGCAATCACATTTGTTTTCTTGAAAATTGGCAACACATTATGAGGCAAAATATGTGCAGTGACTGGTTTTGAAAAATCATGGGACACATTTTGTGTGGTAACTGACTTTGACTTTGAGAAATCTGTCTTTGCAAGAGAATTTGAAAAAATAGCTGGTTTACCCAAAATTGATTGTCTTTGACTTTTAAAAGCATTCGGTTCGGATTCACCCGTCTTTAGTGTTGAACAGCCGGTTTATAGTCCTCTTCCATAAGAATCTTGTGAGTACAAAATTTCGGGTTAATACCCTTAATGTCGGAGAGTTTCCAAGCAATGGCTCGCTTGTTTGACTTCAAAACCTTTATGAGAGCGGCTTTTTCCTCGATACTCAAGTCTTTAGCAATTATGACAGGTAACTTGTTGTCACCTTCCAAAAATGTGCATTCGAGATGCGGAGGTAAGTCCTTGAGTTCGACCTCGGGAGGTTCATCAATTGAAGATTTATCAGTTTTAGCTTCACAAACTTTAAGTTCTTTTTGAATTTCGGACAAATAATTTCCTTGAGTGGGAGGGGGTAATGATGGATCATCATTGAGAAATGCTTCAAGAAGAAGAATGTCCTCTTCCGGGTCGTAATATGAGTCATCAACTTCCGGTGAAGTTGGATCATCTTCGAGAGCAAGGAAAGACACGAAGGGAGTGCGATTCAGAGAAGAGGTAGAAACGATCGGGTCATAATAAGGAGTGGGATTGCCACTCGCGATCACATCGGAGAAACCGAGAACTTCTTAAGAATACTCCTCACAAGCCATTTCAATGACGTCGATTCGGTTCGCCGTCATATCATCGTAATTAGAGGAGTACTTCGAAGTTTGATCAAGATTGAATGTTACGGCCTCTTTTCCAACACGAAGTGTTAGTTCTCCTTCGTAAACATCAGTCAAGGCACGTCCGGTTTTTAAGAAGGATCTCCCAAGAATTAGGGGAACTCAGGGATCGGCATCAAAGTCTACGACTACGAAGTCAGCGGGGAAATGGAACTTTCCTACTTTTACGTAGACATCTTCGGCGATACCAATCGGTTGAGTGATCGAACAGTCTGCTAGTTCAAGAGTCATACAAGTAGGAGTGAGTTCCGAAAGAGAAATTCTTTTCCATACGGATAATGGCATGAGATTTATGCTAGCGCCAAGATCGGCCAAGGCTAAGCACTCATCCATTC